>JAVQJL010035107.1:0-24759 GCA_036024295.1 Nannoperca obscura
GTGTGTGTGTGTGTGTGTGTGTGTGTGTGTGTGTGTGTGTGTGTGTGTGTGTGTGTGTGTGTGTGTTATATAGACATCAAGAAGATGCCTTTGGGAAAACTCAGTAAGATGCAGATTGCGAAGGGCTTTGAAGTGTTGGAGGAGATCGAGGGAGCCATGAACCAAAGAACTGGAGGAGCACGCCTGCAAGAACTCTCCTCAAAGTTTTTCACCACAGTCCCACACAACTTTGGCCGCAGCAGGCCGCCAACCATCGACAGCAAAGAGATTGTGGAGAAGAAGAAAGAGATGCTCATGGTGAGATAGATTATATTATTTATAGATCATATGTTGGATTGAGCTGTTTTTCTATGATGTTTTCTCGGTCATACAGTCACTCTCCTTTTACATGCTCTGTAAAGGTGCTGGCTGACATCGAGCTTGCCCAGACTCTGAAGTCGGAGACCGAAAAGGCTCAGGAAGAGATGATAGAGACAGTTCCCCACCCTCTAGACCAGGACTACAATTCTCTCAAGTGCAGGCTGACTCTAATGGACAAGGATACAGAAACCTTTAAGGTAAGTATATCATGTGATGATAAGTTTCAGTAAATACCAAGCACTTGTACTGTCATGACTGATTTCATTTCTAGTGATTGATCGTTCCATTCTTCCATTCGTCCTCCTGTCCACCAATATTACCCAAGTTATTTTTTGCATTTAAAGATCATAGAAAAATACCTGAAAGCGACTTCAGGTGGCTACTGTAAACCGAAAATTGTCAATGTCTGGGAAGTCGACCGAGAGACCGAGGTAGGAACTGCAGACAATCCTAATTAATGTGATACAGACGACAGAAGTCCTGTGACCTAACTCAAACGTTACACACTGCAGGCAGAGCGGTTTAGCGAGAACGATAATCTGGAGAACCGCCGCCTCCTGTGGCATGGTACAAACATAGCGGTGGTGGCAGCGATCCTGAAGAGCGGTCTGAGGATAATGCCGCATTCAGGGGGCCGCGTTGGTCGCGGTATCTATTTTGCATCTGAAAACAGCAAGTCTGCGGGTTACGGTGAGGCTTTATGACAAGAAAGGGATTGAAGACAATAATAATGACATGGATTGCAATCTTAATGATAATATGGTGTTTGAAAATTCAAAATTGTTCTGCCATGTATTTGTTTAGTGCGCACCACTAAAAATACTGGAGTAATGTTTTTGAGTGAGGTAGCCCTGGGCAAAGAAAATACCATCACCAAAGACAACTGTTCCTTGAAGAAGGCTCCTGCAGGCTATGATAGCGTGGTGGCACGAGGATCGGTGGAGCCAGGTACAATACCTACTCAATTTTATTCATACAGTAAAATGCTCCCAAGTTTACTGTCGGTATATTGAGAGATCCGCGTGATTATATCAAGCAATGTCTTTTGTTTGGCAAAGTTCTTAACTCCCGTGTTTTTCAGATCCCTCCGAGGACGTCTTCATCACCCTGGAGGGCAAGAGGGTTGCTGTGCCTCAGGGTAAGCCCATAGCTCAGCCCCAGTTCTCAGATAGCTACTTTAGCAGCAGTGAATATCTCATCTACAAAGAGAGCCAGTGTCGCCTTCGCTTTCTGCTGGAGCTTAACATGTAGTGCTAATTTAACTCGGGGAAAGAAAAAGAGAAAAGTTCCTCATTCCCTCTGTTTAAGGGGCTTCTGAAAAGGTTTGCCTATGCTGTTATAATAATATGGTTGTTGTCTTTATTATTACAATTATTGTGCAGATGTTCCTACCATGATTCATTAATGAGTCATACTTTCTGTGCCTTATATTTTGCACACTGTCTAACTGGCCTGAGTGTGATGGACTGCACCTCCATTAAAACACATACTGACATACTGCGTTTACTTTTCCCTGTACAGTGAAAAAGAATATCTCTTCACTTCTTACTTTATCTTGATTTTTAAAGTGTACATTTCAGATATTGCATTGTTTAATACTAATATAAACCTGTCCCTCAGAGATGCAATATCTTGGATATTAAGGAAGAATTTACAGCATGCCTTTGCAGTTATTTAGACATTTTGAATGGGGAAAAAAATCTCTATGCAGACATGTTTACAGGCACAAGTATGAAGTGCAATTCGTGGCTACTGTTCAAGCACTGTTGTGAATGTAGTATTTTGTGGAGCTGTTCAGAAAGACTGAAAGTTCTGCTGCAATGCAAAGTAATGTAACATGTCCGTTATGAATAGCTTGGGCAAATGTCTTGCCCAGTAGGTCTTATTACAAATGCCACCATATGGTGTCAGTAATGAGAAACTCCCTGTCGAATGTAATTGCGTGAGCATTGTTGCACTAAGACATTACTTGAACCAATGCTTGGTTAATAAACTAAAGTGCCCCTACAACATGTTGCAATGTTTCTTCTTTTCTTCTTTTTTTCATTTTTATTTGTGTGTACTTGCTATTAAGGTGTTTTCCAGAATTACAGGTTATATGGTAGACAATGTTTTTGATGTAAGACATGTTCAGTGCTAGATGACATTACAAAAGGCAGTATTTTTTATTTGGATGGCAGGATGCATCTAGAAAATGATGATGGAGTGTGCACAAATGAAATAACAGATGTTATTAAAGACGCTAGTAAACCTACAGCATCAACAGATTGTTTACATATTTTAGGATTTACATCCTTTGTAGCAAATTGGGAATGCATATACTTACAGACAGCATGATTTATCCCTCATTTTTCATTACTTTTGAGTTCAGATAATGATCTCTGACCTCCCTAGAGAGAAGAGTAAGTAATTAAAGCACTTGGAAATATTTAAGACTACACTACAGATTTGAGTGTATAACGTATTAGACAGGTTCATCTTATTTCAACACTGAAACTTTGAAGCAGGTGTATGGATTCACATTACAATACATTACTATATATTCTGATCATTAAAAAAAGGTTTCTGAAAGTGCTGAAAAGGATTTATCTTCTTATGATTTTTCATCCTGATTAACAATTTGACTGTGAAAACCTAACATCAACAGGATCATTTAGTTTATTTTGCAAGACCCTTTGGTTGACACTGCTGATCAGATAAATGAACAGTGTTCCCACTTTATTGACGCTAATTATCTTCAGGAGGCACCTACAATTATGGTCCAGATTAGTTCAACATACCGGTTCAATTATCCCACTTGAAGACTTTTTGAGGTGGATGAAACGTAATACTATTACCTATTATCCATGTAATAACAAAGATGTGTGTTTTAGACTCATTAATATTGACATGCTGAAATACAGGTGATTGGGCTGAAACACTATTGATGTATATAGCATGTATTTAATTTTTTGGACTACAACAGTCAATCCCTTACTTATTGTCAGTAGAGCAGTTTCAACTATTAATGTTACAGTTGCCTCTCATGTCTGGCTGCATCAGGGTGAGTGTGAGTTTCTCCTATAAACTGGTGGAAATTAGGACCCAGGGAAGACTGGGCTTTGGAAGTGGGACAGTGGAGTGTGTGTCTATTTGAAAGCAAAAAAAAAAAAACAATCACACAATACAATGTGTGACAGTCACTGCCATACACAGCACAGGACAGGAATGAGAGTGTTACTGGAAGAGAGAGAGGAAGAATCATTTACCATCTAAAATCAAAATGAAATTAGTGATCGGCACTTCTTTAATTGGAGATATAATGTGTGATAAGTCTGGACCTCTGGAACCAAACATCAAATGGACTTGATAACATGAACAATTGGATGACTTTTTGGAAAGAAAATAAATAAAACTGGATTTCCTCTAGATTGGGCCTACTGTAAATAAACGTGGGATTTCAACAGGCTTTGTTGAGTCAGACACCTGGTTAGCATGTTTGGTCTGAACTGACTGTACCACAGAAACAGAGTGGATCATGGGTAAGTAAGTGCTGTATTTTGTATTTTAGGTGATGAAAATCTAGATGGAATTTTACTTTCAGTCAACAATGAATCAACATGTTTTACCACACAATGAAAATTAAGGTTTGAAGTATATATTTACCATCAGCACATCGTTACATACTGCAGAAAGGATGATTCAGATATTTACTGATATATACTTTTCTAGATAGACTTTCTTGGAGAACAAAACTTGATTTGAACTGATTTAACTTTAATAATGTATTCCCTGCAACAGACTGACAAACTATACTCAAAGCAAAGTGGTAAAAATCAGAGCTTTTAAAGAAAGAGCAGGTGAAAGCTTTGATTGCCCCTAAACTTGTCAGCGCTTGGCACTTTGATAGAAAGGACAGAACTGCATTTCATTCTCCAATATTAATGGATTTAAAATATTGCAAAAACTCACAGCACTTCTTGCATTAGCTTTTGTTTACGTATAAAAGCTGTCCTTCGGTTGTACTTGATGTCAGTATATCACATCAGGTTGTTTCTCCTTTTCATGGATCGTCATTTTTTAGATAAAAATGAAAAGTCTAAAAGAGTGTCTAAAAAGAGAATTCACAGATGTAACGTTAAACAAACAAATATATTGGACTGCAGTTCGACCTAAAATAAAAGCACTCTGAAAAACAAACTCAGAACTCTGAAGCGTGTCATTGCTTATTGTCCTCACAACTCTTATCTTTAACAACATTGTAGAATGAACAAGGCAAGTCATTGCTGTGTTTAATTGTAAACTGTTTCAAATGTACCCACAAGTGTATCTGTTTACACTTGAAATATATATGCAACTACAGGTTTCCAGTTAGAAATCAGTAGTTAGAAGAAATGTTATTTTAATATATTTAATTAATTAACATGATATTAAATAATAAACCAAAGGAAAAGATAGATAAATGCACTCAGAATGTTTGAACTGCCTTAAATGTTATAAATAGTGTTTTCTGTCTGTTCAACACAGGACATATACATATGAAGACATCTGAGAAACAAATGGAGAAAGTAACGAATGAATAATGAATAATGGCCGACAAGACTGGCCCCATGATAGCTTCTGTGCCAAATCACTCAGTGACAAATCTTACTACTGCCCTATGGGAGCCCAATCCTACTGTTCCTGCCAACGTAGGCGTTGTCACAAGCTCCCAGTCACAGATCAAAGACCTTTTTGGGCTGTTCTGCATGGTGACCCTTAACCTCATTGCTTTATTGGCCAACACTGGGGTGATGGTGGCCATTGCTCGTGCTCCTCACCTGAAAAGGTTTGCTTTTGTGTGTCACCTTTGTGCAGTGGATCTGCTGTGTGCTATCCTCCTCATGCCTTTGGGGATCATATCCAGCTCACCGTTCTTTGGCACCATCGTGTTTACTGTTCTGGAGTGTCAGGTTTACATCTTTCTCAATGTGTTCCTCATCTGTCTGTCCATTCTCACCATCACAGCCATCAGTGTGGAGCGTTACTTCTATATCGTACACCCCATGCGTTATGAAGTCAAGATGACCATCAACCTTGCTATTGGTGTCATGCTCCTAATCTGGATTAAGTCAGCCCTCTTAGCTTTGGTCACTCTGTTCGGATGGCCAGCTTATGGACATCAGAGCTCTATTGCTGCAGCTCACTGCTCTCTCCACGCGAGCCACAGTCGACTCAGAAGTGTGTTTGCTGTGCTCTTCAGTGTGGTCTGTTTCCTGGTTCCTGCAGTGGTTATCTTTACTGTTTACTGTGCCGTGTACAAGGTAGCTCGTTCTGCAGCCCTGCAGCAAGTTCCTGCTGTGCCAACATGGGCAAATGCGAGCACTACTAAGGATCGTTCAGACTCCATCAACAGCCAGACCACCATGATCACCACCACCCGCACTCTGCCTCAAAGACTATCTCCAGAGAGGGCCTTTGGTGGTAGCAAGGCCGCCCTTACTTTGGTATTCATTGTGGGCCAGTTCATGGTCTGTTGGTTGCCCTATTTCATCTTCCATCTGCAAATGTCTATGACTGGCTCCATGCAGAGCCCCGGGGACTTAGAGGAGGCTGTCACCTGGCTGGCCTACTCCTCCTTTGCAGTTAACCCGTTCTTCTACGGCCTGTTGAACAGACAGATCAGAGAAGAGCTGGTAAAGTTTCGACGCTGCTGCTTGACCCAGCCTGCAGAGTTTGGGGCATCCAGCCACGAAGGATCCCTTCAGGAGAACTTCCTTCAGTTTATCCAGAGAACCAGCAGCACAGCTGAAACCCTGTCCAACTCCCGTCCCAAAAACACTATGGACCAAGGGATAAAGATCCCTGGACAAATACCAGAGGAGAACGCTTAGACATTGACCAACATGAGTTATGGACTACAGTGTTAATACATAGGCCAGGTCAATTTTTTATGTTTTATGTTTGCAATTGTTTTCATGTGTTTTTCTTAACAGACCGGTTCACATTTTAAGTCTATTTTAAAACAATACAGAAACGCTCATATGTACACTACCGGTCAAAAGTTTACTTACTACAATTTTTTCCAGTTTTTATTGACAAAACACAATTTAATGTCTCAATGTACTCTAAAATCAAACACAGAACAAATAAACAACAGAAGATAAAAAATAAATCATGGAATCATTTTGTTCATTAAAATTCAATCAAAACTTTGGACTCATCAAAGTAGCCATCTTTTGTAGATATAACAGCTGAACACACTTGTGGCATCCTTTCTACAATGGATATCAAATATCTTTGAATAGTTCTTACCAACACTGTTGCAGAAGTTCCAACAAATGTGTTGCACTTGTAGGGTGTTTTGCTTTCATAATTCTGTCTAGTTCATCCCAAACCAGCTGAATAGGGTTTAAGTCAGGAGACTGTGCTGGACATTCCACGATTTTAAGCTTACCGCCTTCTAAGGTAGTTGTAATATAGCCTGGAGGTATGTTTTGGGTCATTATCTTGCTATAGGATGAACCCCTGACCAACTAGTCGTATACCAGAGGGTATTGCAATGGTGCTGCAAAATGCTGTGGTAGCCGTTTTTGTTGAGGATTCCACTCACTCTGTGCACTCTGGATCCAGCAAAAGATAAGATAAGATAAGATAAACCTTTATTAGTCCCTCAATGGGGAAATTGCAGTCCCAGACCATCACACTTCCTCCTCCATGTTTGACAGTTGGTGTCACACACTGAGTAACCATCCTTTCGTCTACTCGACGGCTTACAAAATCCTGCGTGATGAACCAAAGACTCTATATTTTGATTCATCAGTCCATAAGACCTTCTTCCACTCTTCAGTAGCACTGGCGGTGCTTCGTGGCCCAGGCAAGCCTCTTTGTCTTATTTTGATGTCTTAGCAATGGTTTTTTAACTGCCACTCGACCAGTCAAACCTACAGCTCGAAGTATCCTCTTCACGGTTGAAACTGAGACTTGCTAACTTCGACCAGGGTTAAGCTGTGCTTGAAGCTGTTGTCCTGTGAGCCGTCTATCACGCAAGCTGTTGACTCTCAGAAACTTGTCTTCTGATTCTGTTGTGGCTTTGGGTCTGCCAGGCCTCTTTCTGTCAGAGTTTCCTCCAGTTTCCAAGTGCCTTTTGACAGTGTAGGAAACTGTACTCACTGACACCTTGACTTTCTTTGCAATTTCTCTAAAGGGAAGACCTACATTTTTAAGGGTTATAATGGTCTGTCTCTCTTCCTTTGGTAATTGCCTTTTTCTCACCATTATGATAGTAATACACTACTTCCTGCAGCACAATACTGTCCAAATAATGCTTAAGATGGTATGTTCCAACAGTGCTTTTATTGCAGACAGAGGGTTTGTGAGTAAATAACAAAAGTTGTGACACCAATTGTTAGCATCAACTTCCAAGGCTGAAATAATTATCATTGCTGCAGAACAGCTGTAAGTTTTTAACACATTTCTTATTCCCTGTAAAATTGTAATTATTTTTCTGTTTTAATTACCTAAACTTTTTATTTTACACCTCCGCAGGTCACCACTTACATTTGTACCATCTCAGTTTATTCGCTGTACTTGAATTGTGTACATTTCAATAAAAACTGGATAATTGGGGGTGTTCTAAAACTTTTGACCGGTAGTATACATTGAAACGATTACTGGTCACCGTAATCGTTCCTCCTGTCCATACTGGCCACAAAAAGAAAGAAATTTCAATGTAAGTGATGGGAAACAGAATGCACATTCATTGTTTTGTGCAAAACTCCCCTCTTGATTTGTACAACTCTGTCTGTTGAAGCCTTATATCAACTCCATCTGAATTTAAGGAGGTTTTATGCACAGAACAATAACTGTGGATTTTGTCCCACGACACTTACATTGAAATTGCTTTAAGACGAGATCTCTTTGTGGCCAGTATGGACAAGAGGAACATGGAAATGTTGAAAAATGTGAACCTATCCTTTAAATATATCTTGAATGCCCAGTGCCTTTTATTGTCTAATTCAGGTAGGCTTTCTCATTTTAGGTCAAGGTGCTATGGCAGTACTGTAACATGAAATACTGAAATTATGATAAATGTTCCCCATTCACATTAGAATTGGCCTAATTTTAATGATGTTTGTAGAAATGTTTTATATGTTTATAAATGTGAAAATCTGGAGGGTAACTACAATAACAAGGTCATTGTCGGATGGATATTTAAATGTTTTATTGTATTTAATAAGAAACAAATGTATCTCATAAGAATATAAGTTGGTTCCACATGTATTATTTTTTCATGTCAATAACAATATGTATATTCCAATGTTATATTGATGACTGACTTTGTTGAACTTTGTAAAACATTGGATGTAAATGTTGCCAAGCAATGGTTTTTATATCTAAGGAATAATATGAAAACAGCAGCACAGTGTGACTCCCACATATGATCCTTAACACAGTAGCCTCTGCAGTGTGAGGAGCTCTCATGAATCTGAGGGACAATACCAGAGTTCCTGCGTGCAACAGATATGCTGATAGATGGTCAATGTCATCTGCCCATGTCGTCATGGAAATTGAGTGAGCCTGTGACTCACATAGCAACGGCTGAATGTATGCTTCAGCTTTAAATCCTGCCTGAAGTCTACTGATTCTGGCTCATGCATACTTTTCACATGCAGACTGATTACATGAGACCTGTACGTGCACACGGGGGCTCATTAACATGTGAATAGAAGCTGAAGGAAGGTAGCACAAGTCCTTGTGAATATGAACTGCTATAACAGTGACATGGGTACAGTGAGGCAGAGATAGTGAATTTACAATGGAAATCATTACTGAGAATATATAATGCTCTGAAAGTGGTAACAAAGTGCTATTTTATGGCCTCTGCTGTTTGTATTAGTTTTTCACAAACAGTGGACATGACAAATATTGAAGTGAAGACTGTTAGCAAACACCATTTTGCTGCATGGCTCTCACAAACTGCAGTATATACCACTCTTACATAACTTTGGTTGTGTATTTAATACTTTGAGGTGACTATTGCATTACCTTTCATATCAGAAGGATGCGGGTGCTGCATAAACAAATCTGCAAGGTGCATGCTGATATTTGAATTTCATGAACTCTTCCAATGATGAAAAGTAGTGTTGAAACAAAACATCAACTGGATCTAGATACAGCATTTGTTAACATCAATGTGCTTCTTTGCTAACGTTCAGTTCTCAGTTTGGACATTCAATTCCCGATGTCTAGGATGTAAATGTGGTTTATACTCGACAGAAGATAGTAAGAGCAAAGATCACCTCTTAAGCCACATATTTATGATATTTCTGTAGAGCATTGTTACACAAATATTGCAATTAGGCCGAAAGCTGCAAAGGAAAGAGCACTCACTCCAAAATCAAAAGATGTCAAAGGTATAATCTAATCTGAAATAAACTGATGAAAAACAACAGACAAGACTTATGCTTGGCAGTTTACACACTTTGATGTCTCTTGGAGTTGGCAAAAAACTGAAATATATCCAGTCAGTAAATGCCTGCCTGTTTAAAGTGTAATCAGGAATGAGATGAGTGGATTAAGGACAAATCAAAATGGAAAAGAGCAAAGGAGATTTAAATTGTTAGTCCAATAACAGCAGAGCACAATCTTACTGATAAGCTTGTTGATAATTAATGTCACAGCTGTCCACCTCATCTGGGCCTTCTGACCTGCAGACTCAGGATAGATTCATGGTGGATAAAATATTTCCCGCAACAATATACAATACCAATATATTATGCAACACCACAGCCCACTGTCACAAATAAAGCTTCACCATTAATACTATCAGTTCAGAAAAGTATAGATATTTTTATTATTTCACCAAACCACCACTACAAACCAGTGCACATTACATTTGCCTGGTGTGGATAAAACCCACTTAATGTTTTTAATTTTAGTAGGGTACTTTTATGTTGCCTTTATTTCCTGAATTTGAGGAAGCCTAAGTTGTTTTACTATGATATATTTGTCTTTCGTTCAATGCAGGATATGACTTTAAATTAAAATGATTATTTTACACACTAGGAGCTATGCCAGATGTAAATGAAACGCACACACACACCATTAAGCATCTGCTAATCAGACTACTGCCTCCACTTCACCAGCAGTGCAACACTGCTGTGATTGAGAAAATAAGTACTTTGCTAGTATTGCAAGCACTGAGAGAAAATTAGCTATTTCGGCATGTGTGAGTAGAAAATGTAACTGATTTAACAATTGGTGAAAAATAATGAGGATTCTTTTTTAAACTACAAAGACAAACCATGGCCAACAGAGTGTGCTATATACCAGTGAATTCCCCTCGCTTCCCTTTGTTTGGACATCTGTGAGAAGAAGGCTTCTAGGAATTTTCAACAGACAGTGAGATATGTGTAGTCTGCCAAATGTGTGGTCGTGCTTTGTTTTTCAAAATGTGAATGAAATCTCAATGTACATAAGATATTGGAATCAGATTGCTGTTTGCCTGTGGAATGTCTGGGATCAGTGTTAACAAGCACAATCAACTACACACAATGCAGTGTGAATAGTCAGATTAAAGAAAGTAGGGCAGATGAAATTCATAGGTTAGAAGAGAGGGTTTGTTGTTTTATTGTGTGGCTCCTTAATGATGGCGCAATGTGGAGCAATTTGATGATATAACATGTGTGTGTCAAAAACTAAGGGAACATACACTACCCACAAAAGTGATGAAAGCACTACGCAGTAACAATAGAGCTTCAAGGGACAAACTCACAGAAAATTATCACCCAACTTTGCAGTTTCCCTTAACGTTTTAGCAATTATTTTTATCAATGTGGCATTCTTATTCAGTTTCTGTAGTCAGGACAGAGACACTGGAGGAGATCCAGCTTGGACAGGCAATCAGGTGGACAGCTCTTGGCAGAGAAGTCTGTTCTTAATGGGCCGACGCTGTCAACTCTGCTTTCATGAGGAGAGAACCGCGTAACAATGATAGTGTCAAAATACTGACCACTGATCACCATCACTCTTTTAATATTTAAGGAGGAAGTGAAAGCTGATTTCATGCTTTTAGCAATGGCCAATGGACATTTCACATGCAGGTCTAAATGAGACTTCCCATGTAGTGTGTCACATGAAAAATGTAACTGAAGACAGGCCTTTAAAAGCCAATAAAGGCATTCCTCAACAAGGAGCAAGGCAATCAGCAGTCCACTATGTTCCACCTGGGTGTCAGTGACATGCCTGCAGAGGTTTGAGTGCTAAGCAATGCTCCCGCTACGCCCCACTCATCCTCCATATTTCCAATGACATGACCACAGTAGTCAACCAAGCCGAGACACAGCTCAGCTTAGAGGAAATGGAGGACCAGAGATCAAACGACAGGAGACCAGCAGGGGAACTAATGGAAGTCACAGTGGATGTACAATCTGAAGATCTGAATTCCACCCACAGTGACACAAGGCCTCTGATTCATGACAGGGATCCCAAAAGCATCAACAAGAGTCTTAAGGTAACTAATGTGCACCGTCACAGGGATTTAATCAACATTAAACACACAGAAATCTTTACAGAGAACACACAGCACAGGCCACACGATGCGGTATGTAATTTTCCTCAGAAAAAACAGAGATAGAATAGTACACAGTAGAATTAATAAACCCGCTGCACGCTTTGCATACCGCTCGTCCCGTCTCTGTTGAACACTGATAATGCAAAGCTGAACTGAAGCAGAATTCTCTGTGAGGTTTTAGCGTTGAATTTGATTGTTTGGAGATGATTCATGATGAAGAGGATAAATGCAATTTACAAATAAAGCTTTTTGTTCTGAATGTTCTCAGGTAATGTAAGAACACCAACTAAACTAAAAATACCAATATGCTGCATAATACTGACCTCAAGTGGACATGATCATACACACATTTCTATTTTTGCAGCTCCATATATGGTCCTACATTGCAAAGTACCAGTGATGAAAACATGACATTATTTCCTTTTAAAAACGGCTCAATGTAGTACATTTGTGTGCATTATCCATCATTTTTATTGTGTATTCATTGTGTCAAGATTTGGTCATAAATAGCTTCCACACCTACATATCCAAACCCCCAGTTCTCAGTTTTATATTTTACACACTTGGGAAAAACTGTCCTTTGAAATCAATTTTTTTGTGTGTGTGTCTTGAGGTCACGTTTGAGGATGTGATTGCAGAGCCTCCCTCGGTGCGGAGCTTTGATAAAGTGTGGCTGTGGAGTCACGCCCTGTTTGAGGTGTCCAGACTGTGGTGCTACCGCTTCATCTCTCTCCTTCTGGCAGTGCCGGTCTCACTGACAGCAGGGGTCCTCTTTGCTGTGCTCAGCTGCCTTCACATCTGGTAGGACTGTTGTTTCACTGAAAAGAGGTAGAATCACAGGCCTTGAGGAACTGTTAAATGTTTATCTGGTAAAAAAGGATTATTTAGTAGGTAGTTGAATTAGAAATGGTAACTGTACCTTTTCCCTACTACAGGTTCATGTTCTTTCCTCCAGTGGGAACCTATTTTAGGAGTGTAAAACGATTTCTACTTTTTGTCAATGAGATGAGCACATGTTTTGTCCACTTCTCCGTATCTCTACAGGTTGATCATGCCTTGTGTGCAGCTCCTTCTCATCAACATGCACTGGGTCCAGACTGTGTGGGGCAGCATACTGAACATTCTCATCAGTCCTGTCTTTACCAGTGTTGGAAAGTGCTGTGGTGGAATCAACATCCATCTGGCAAAAGATGAGGACAGATAAAAAAAAACACAGTGTGTGTAAATGTTTGGTTAAAATGGAGATTACAGAGATGCCAAAAGCAGGGTGATAACAGATCGCATACAAATTCCTTACAGGAGAATTATAATTTGCATCATCATTTTCTGTGATTATTTTCTATTTTTGCTCAGTTGTCATGATATTCGGCATGCTGGCATATATGTCAAATTGTCCCTTTTGTAATGATCCTAATGTTTATTGCATAGAGTTTATTATAAGCCAGGACCTGAACAAGCATGTGGTGATATAATCACAAAAAAATAGCATCACAGAAAATAGCAATACCAATGTCAATTGCCATTGCAATAAAAATACAAATTGATCTACATACATACTGGCTCTTCAAAGCAAAAGAGACCAACAAGCATGCTGATAGAGTTGAGACAGCAAACTTCAGCCATCTCTGGATGAACAGAAGAGCTAATTTGCAAAAACAGAAAAACAGCATTCCTAAATTGAATGAATCTGTTTGACTGATATTGAAGTGCACAAAAACATTATTTAGGAAAAAATATGAAAACGGAAGTTGTTTTGCAAATAAACCCTTTCAAAGGCTAAATTATTATATAAATAATATTGATATTGATGTAATAAATTTGAAATAAATTTCATTGATTTCAATTTCATGCATTTCAATACATGTTTTTTCTTTCTTTGATTATAATTTACTATTCTGTTTTGTATGGAGTTGACATAATCAGAATTCTTCCAATTGAATTAAGTTAAAATATTTGTTGTCCCCTATTGCTACGGACTTGATTTTTTGGGTAATGAAATATGTCACCTAGTGGTATAGTTAATCATCAGTAGCCACAGACCAAATAACAGCAATGACAAAGATGCAAAAGCATCTTCCCATTCAAATCATATCCAGGACATATCAAGGCAGCAAGCACACAGTGCAGATTTCTTCTGCACTTTTCAAAGACTGTTACAGAGTTCTTTATAAAGCAAACTATAAGTAAATCAACTGGGCATGACAATAAAATGCTAAAAGACAAGAAAACAATGCTTGCCTCTCTTGTGAAGCATTCATATTACTTTGATTTTAGAAAGAGTAAAAAATGACAAGTGTACTGGCTGTCAGAAATATTTAGTCACTCTGATCATGCAGAGGTGAGTCACAAGAATAGAGATACCACTCATGTCTGTTCTGTGAATATGAAGCTACAGCCAACAGCTGGTTAGCTTAGCTTAGCATGGGGTGTTATTTCCTGGCCGGACCCCCTTGTCATCACAAAGAGGTTGCTAGGCAATCGGCAAAGTCACAGCCCAGGCATGTGATCTCCAGTAAAATGTGTTGTTTTTACACAATAATTCTAGTTTTAATAGATTAAACAAACTAAATATAGTGTTAACTGGTGAGCTTTAGAAGTGCTGGTAGGCAGATTTTGTTACCTTTGTACAGAACCAGGCTAGCTCCCCCCTCCCGTTTCCAGTCTTTTAACCGGCTGCTGGCTGTATAGCATCATATTGGACTGACAGACATGAGAGTGGTGCCAACTTTCTCATCTAACTCTAGTCATGAAAAATGTATTTCCCAAAATGTGGAACAATTTCTTAAATGTGCTAATTCTTGATACAACTCAGAATTTAATGAGAAATATGCCTAAAAATTAAAAAATGACTTCTCTCAGGGCCTAAGATGTTTAACAGTATTACATACAATATTACATATTATAATTATATAATAAATAATACAAATTAAATTGTCTAGTAAAACAAACAGCCCTGTTCATTTCAAAGGAAGCACCACTGATTTGGAAAAGTAACCAGAGTTACTGATACTCACTCTTACCATTACATTCTATATGACTCTAAATATAGATCTGAGAGGCCTGCATTCATGTCTACATTAAATGGAAGAGAGGAGCCAGTGCAGTCTCAGCTGCATTGACACCCACAGAGGCAGAGATATGCCACCATGACTCTCTGAGCTATTTCTGTCTCTCTGCCTCCATGCCTAACTGGCCTCTACCCTCTCCATTGCCACGCCAAGAATACTCCTCTAATTGGGTTGGCTCTGATCACATGCACTCAGATCCCATTCCACCACTCACTCGTCGTCCCCGTCTCTACCACCAGGGAACTGGGGCAAGGACTGCCGATCCATGCACCGTAGTCACGTTTCCTGTACTGTTCTTACACCCCACTGACTGGGATAAATAGCAACAGAGAGCTTGGAGTGCTATGAGTCCTTGTACCAGTTTTCATAGGCCCCTCCTCCTCTTCCCCCTCTCTTTTGAGTTTGTTTATGCAACATGCTGATATAGAAAGCTATGACTGATAGCAACAACTGCAGAGTTTAAGGAAGACCGAATCAGAGATTTATTTTGGGGGACTATTAAATTTTATGTATTGGGCCTCGCTAAAATCAGATTTATATGGAATGAGAGGCTCAGGACCCACTTTATGTGAACTGAAGTTATGCACCACCAAGACTGAAACATTTAAATTACTAAACCACTTTATTGTTATGACTGTAATTATGAAAGCAAACATGTTGATCACAATATAATAGCACATTATATATTTAAATTGTTCTCCTTTTAAGTCCCAATGACTAAGCAACGTTGTCTTTAATACCCATTCAGCTATTTTACAGGTTTTGGGGCATTGCATCTGCAAAGAAACATACATTTATCATGCAATATAGCCAAATATCTGATGATTATATTTCTCAGTATAGAAATATAGCTGAGTATTACTACTCCACAGAATGTTTGTAGAGTTGTACATTCAAAATGTCACCATGTCAACAAACTGTTGGACTTTCTTATGGCCACCTCACTACCTGATGTACAGTATCAAGCATGATTAGGGTGATGAGTTGGTGAATTCTGTTCCAGTAAAGACAGGGTTTGTACAGCATTTTAAGTGTTAAATTCAAGCACTTTTCCAGACTCTCAAAGATTGTAATTGTTATTAGAAATGCCAGAAGACAACAAACATTCATAACAACGGGACTGTTAATTTTCAAATGTTAAAAGATTTTTGGTTATCATGAGATTGTGTAGATGATGAAACACCAGATTATGTTGAAAATCAAGCATCTTTCAAGTTACGGTTAAAATGAAGCATTTTACAAACTTTAAAGACTTCGTATGAATCCTGTAAAGAGTATTTTAGTGTGGATCATATTCCTCCGTCTGAATAATAAATTACAAAAATAGTGTGAATCTACATTAACAGTCCAAAGTACTGTAGTCTTTGCACTCATGGTGACATTGAGTCTATCTTTGTGTTTTCTTCGCAATTTAGCTGCAAACACATACAAAAGTAATTTAATTTTCAAATGATATTTAGTATTAGGACACAAAATGTCCCAACTAAAGCCAGAGCAGGAGGGTGTGTTTGAGCCTTCTACCTCGCTCTGTGGTGGAAGTTCGTGCCACTGTGCAAACCCTGCCCAGTTTGCCCCACAACCCTACGTGAAATGTGACACAAGCCTGGGTTCTCCTTTAAGGCATGCCTTTTCTGTCTGTGTGCATTACATTGTGTGTGTGTACACCGTCTGTGTGTGTGTGTGTGTGTGTGTGTGTGTGTGTGTGTGTAGGGAGGGGGTCTGGCCTCCATTTTTACCGGGACGTCTGCAGCAGCTGTCCACTGGCATGCAAGGGGGAGCGTCACAGTGGTGATACAGGGGTTCAGAAGTGAACTGAGGCGTTTGATCCAGGAAAGTTTGCTCTGACCATCTCCAGCCCGTCCAGGACCCGCAGCCCCACCATGGCGGATCAGTACCAGTACAACACCAACGAGGAGAAGATTGTGAAGGACAGCCACACCAAGGAGATTGATCTAATAAACAGAGACCCCAAGCAGATCAATGAGGACGTGGTGAAGGTTTGTGCAGCATGGAGACAGCACCCTGTTACAGAAAGGATTAAGAACTTAGCCCCTGTCTTGACTTGGGTAGAAGCATGCAGAAAAAATACATAAAGTGGTTAGTAGGAACAAAGACAGGAGAAAGGGGTTATTGTCTGAAAAATCTTTAAATAGACCAAGAGCTATTCCTGTTGCCTGAGCAGAACATAAAGTTTATTTTGGGAATGGGGTAGAAGAGTGTGAAACTAATACACTGGGGATGACTACTGTTTATAGTGCAATTGTCGCTATGCTATTACCACAAACTATTTACTGTGAGGACGGGACTGAATATACGTTTAGATTTTGTTTGACTGGAGGGAGTAAACATGGTCAATAAAGATGGTTAGTCTTGAATTTGGAGTATTAAGTTTAGTGTCTGCATGGCTCAGTTTGGAATGATTTATTTCTGCTCGATGATGTATTTTTAAACTAATCGGTTTGTTAACCTTACACCTGGTCTAGGAGTTACAGTAGGTGATACATTAGCACTTACATTCCTAATCCATGCAGTCATTTCCTGCTAACATTTCCAATTCTTTTTCTTTCTTTTTCTTTGCCTTTCCATTAAAATAAAGTGGCTCGGTAATATCTAATGAAAGAGTGTTCCTAATTAGTCAATGAATCTTATCTTCTCAGTAATCAGATTTACCATCTTTGGAACACATGGGTGTCCATTACTGGTTTGTAAAGAACACTGATTGTTCTTTTGTTTAATTTCACTCTATTGCAATCCCTCTGAAAGAGGCCAGGCCTTGCCGAAAAATATAAGACAGTGCATGTCCAGCCATTCATTCAGAGGATGATCTCAGGCTGTGATCTCTGCGGGAAATGGACAGCGACTTGTTACTTCCCTTACTGATCCTAGCCAGTGGCTTGGAAGAAAAGAGAGGGGTTTTAGATGTGCAGAGTCGTCTGTCTGCCAGGATTACAGACAGGGTAATTAAAATGTCTTAGCGTCCAAAAGACCAGGTGGCACATACTGAAAACTGAAAATGAATTGGACCATTGTACAGTTGCTGTCATGTATTTTACATTAGGTGAACTTCGGATACTAAAAAATGTTTTGGAATAGAGCTATTAAAATGATATGGACCCAGCATTAAAAGCCACTTCATAACTTATCCTGTGTGCCACTACATTAACTCTATGAAGTGCAACAGATAATTGGTTTCTCTGCATAAATTTGACCCTAACACTGCAGCTTTCACAAGCACAGTGTTGGCATGTGCGTATTACTTGAAGCCCACAGACGCCTTGTGGAGGGAGATGGATAAAAGCGCGGTGCAATCAGGGATGTGTATTAATGAAAGCCTCTTTTAAATTTCCTGTTAGGTGGAGTTTGAGGATGTCATTGCTGAGCCTGATGGTACACACAGCCTGGATGGGGTGTGGAAGCTCAGCTACACCACCTTCACGGTGTCCAAGTATTGGTGCTACCGCATCTTGTCTGCTGTCTTCGGCATCCCCGTTGCTCTGCTCTGGGGCTTCCTGTTCGCATGCATCTCCTTCTGTCACATCTGGGCTGTGGTTCCCTGCATCAAGAGCTGTCTGATTGAGTCGCAGTGCATCAGCCGCATCTACTCTCTCTGCATCCAGACCTTCTGTGATCCCTTCTTTGAAGCACTGGGCAAGATCTTCAGCAGTGTGCGTGTTGTACTGCGCAAAGAAGTCTAGGAACTCACACAGTAGTGTTTGTTGTATGATCGAATCAAGTGCGGTGTCTTAGTATACACCAGAAGATCAGTCCTGGCATATTGCTTACTCCTTGATACTCCTCCTACTCCTCCCTTCATAACATGCAGCTCCCTACCCTCCCACCCTCAAGCTCTCAGTTTTGAGTCCTGACATGCCCAGTGTGCCTTTTGCCACCAGAAGCTCTGTGACAGCTGCAGCGTGGTTCCAAGACAGCTCTGGCACTTCTGCAGGGCTCAGCGCTCCTCAGCAAGGGAGAAGAGGTCATGAGGAGGATCCGTCTGTCCGCTTTTATTTGTATCACAAAAAGCTCAGACAATAGCTACTCAATCACCACAAATGAACTCCACACAACTGCTGCACCTATGGACACTGCTACTTATATGCATTACATTTGGCCATTTTTAAAAGTTATATTGACGCTGTATGTTGCTGTGTCTGGTATTGTTTAACTTTATATTGATTGATTTGAATTTGACATCTGTAAATGTTATTGTATTAGAAAATCTCTAACAAAAAGAAAGGAATTGAAAAATGTTTCTCTGCATAATTATTTTGACCGATTTCTTCATGTATTGAAAAAAAATGGATTCTCTCAATTTGTGATGACTCCACAGTAACTAACACACGTTTTGGAAACGTAAGAAATATGTTTGAAACCAACCATGCAGATAATCTACTTCCTTTTATCAAAGTGTGATGAGTGGAATATTAAATCTACTTGTTTGCATATTTCAGCCAAATATGTGTAAACAAGTATGGACCTAACTACTGATGGAGTAAAGTAAAAACCTCTTAATGATGACTCATTTTAATGTTCCACTGTCTTATTGTGATTATGTAAAACATATGATACATTATTGTGCACCTCCAGTGTAGAAAGAAAAATTATACATGGGCTGAAAGTAATTTAAATACACTTTACAATTGCTGAAACTGTCCTTATAATAAGTATCTTGAACCACTGGCTCAGTGTTTGATTGAACATTTTGTGTGTATAATATTTAAAATCATTCTGAGGGGCTTAAGAAATACTTTTGTAAGATTCACCAATCATCAAACCATGTTTTAGTGGTATTTTTGATAATTTCGGAAGACCCACTACAGGTTGCTGTTGTGCATCTTTCCTATACTTTGGTGTCTGAGATCCACTACTGATGATGCAGCATCATCACACCCTTCTTTGTTCATAACCTCACTGTGTTTCAGTCTGGCCCTTTATTGTTCGAGCAAATGCAGTTAGAGTTTATTTGAGCAGAAACACCACACTGTGTTAAAGCATTATTCTGATTAATGAACTGTATTAGCCAGTGTAATTAATGAGCAAGATTGATTTATTAGCCAAAACTATACAATGACAGTGGATATGTAGAATACATGAATTTTACATGAGTTTGGTGTAACCAAAATACAACAAATTCTCCACAAATACAGATCTCATGATTTTATTTATGTGTTTATTTACTTGTTTGCCTTATGCAAATGATTCATTAAACTTATATAATCACAGACAGACTGTACACATAAACTGTCTTCAACACTTGTTGGCATCTTTAAGAAAGGAAAAATGACATGTAATCTTTGATCCTGAAATTCATATCAAAGGTCTTTGAGGTGGTCTGTAAAAATCTTTAGTGCCAATGTTCGATTTTACAGAATTTCTCCTAATATAATGGCACAAGATTGTCTCATAAAAGTTCACATTATTAAGGCTACAAAGCTGGTAAACTCCACCTAATAGCCCTAAATGTGTGTGTATATATATATATATATATATATATATATATATATATATATATATATACACACCTATATAGTATACTGTGGCAATACTGTTGTTTAAATCAAATTTAACAGTATAGGCACAATTTATCCTGCAATCCACAAGCAAATTTCACAAACACCATAGCAGTGTAATGCAGTACTGCTACAAAGCTTATAATGATAATTCTGTAGTACTTTGTTCTGTAGTACTTACATAATATTGTAAGTATAAGGTGGGAGAGAGACGAAAGGTAGTTTTCATTGCAAATATAATGGATTGTTTTTATTGTACAGCTTTTGTTTTTATTTAAGTCACTCCTCATTATTGGCAGCAATAACTGAGGTCAAAATGGTTCACATTCTAGATGTCTCATATACCTTAGAATTAATGTAAACAACTGACTGAACAACAGCCTCAGACTTAATTAGCTTTGCAACAAAGAATGCTAGAGTGTATTAATGGCCCCGTTTTACTTTTGTTGTCACTTCCTGCAGGATAATACAACATGTCACGCAGCAATTGTTGCCTCTAGATGCCTCCACAAACATGAGTAACTTCTGTTCACTCCAGTGGTCTGCACTGTGTCTCCACAGCTCATCCCAATAATGCATTTTGGGGCTGTGGTGAACAGGATGTTCAAAGTTTCAATGTGCTGCCAAAAAGTTGCAGGAACTCGTGACGTTATTGATTCAGCATGGACAAACACCCCTCTAGAAGATTTCCAGCAACCGTGCCAATTATTTCTTCAGTCCTTTCAGGAGGCAAAAGGAGCTCTAATGAGGATCAGCTAGGTGTTAGTAATAAAGTTGTCAGTGCATTTTTGCTTCTTTTGTTCTTTATACATTTTTAAAGCTTTTTTAAAATCTTTACCAGTGACAACCATGACGTCTCAAGTAACAGTTTACATGTAGGCAATCCATTGCAAATGTAACAAAGTGAACAACATCATACACCATATTTATAGCAGGTGAGCAATTTCATCATAACACAGACAAACTGTATCTATAAGCTTTGCTGGTGAGAACAACTTAATCAATAGTGTGGATTTCCAAGGTTGCTTTCCTTTAATATATACATTACAAGAAAAATGTAAAAACAAACTAACAGATTCAAGTGATTGCTCACCTTGGTCCATGATTATCTCATATGTTTTAATGATCAAGAAATCTCACCCTCAATAATATTCTGTACATTTTCCTGTTTCACAATTCCATTTCCACTTTAGACAGTAAAGTACTGTAAATAAAATGAGACTTATGTTGTCGCTTCCGCGCGAGAAGTATCTGAGGGGGCTAAACTGTTGGATATTTTATGGGCAATGGCTTGTGGTGAAAGGCAGGGTGGGCAGCTTGAGAAAGGGAAGGGAGGGGCGGGTGCTTATGTGGTGGAAGTCTGTGTAATGCTCCTCTGACTGCTAGTGCTCTTAATGACAAAGGTTGAGGAGTTGCTCTTGTGACTGGAGTCAAAGTCACGCTCACAGCGGCACTGGGATGACTTGAGGTAGCGAGTAGAACAGCAAAGAAAGTTCTGCCTGAGATCCTGGAACAGATGCCCGGCGAAGCACATGTAGATCCAGGGGTTACAACAGCTGTTGAGGCTGGCCAGGAGCATGGAGATGATGAAGGGCATGGCTGCAGGAGACGAAAGACAGAGAGGAGAGTTACCATGCAGTGACTACAAAAGTGAACCAGCAACTCAGTTTTCTCTGTTAAAGTTTCGATTCCAATAAATAATGGTGTTTGTGGCTGGCTGAAAGTTTATCTACTGCCAGTCTTATCATGTGCAGTGACAAAAATATTCTGTGTCAATTTTGAGCGTGAGCACACACAATTAGTTTTCCTTGTGATGATTTACAGCTTTATCTCAGTGCTTTTTTGCCATGTCATTTCCTACTTTTAATCTAACAAAATATTATCAGGTAAAAATAGTGCAGTGTATTGGTTTATGAATTACAAAACTGATACTTTTCCCTTCTGTCCTTTGTGATTAGTGCTAATTAGCAACGCCAAAATCAGCGTGCTAACATTGCCATTGCGATAATGTTAGCATTCTGACATTAGCTCAGCGTGCTAGTTAGCAGTTAGTACAGCCTGGCAGAGCAGCTAGCATGGCTGTAAACTTGTGCTGTCTTGTTTCCCTTAAACCCATTTCCAATTACTGTATGACTGGAGGGATTCTTTGAAATGGGAAAGAAGAGAGTTTCATAATTCTTGCAGCACAAGAGTAAGCAATAAACTGAAAATACATAGTGACCTGTTCAAACAAGCAGGACAGTAGTGATTTTACAAAACAAAGCAAATTCCTGTAAAAACACGTTCAAGAATACAACTGGAGAGGCGGAAATGTTCCTCACACAATGTTGTGGTGATACATCACGACAGATAACCTGCAGGTGCACATTAGATGGCATTTACACTACGCTAACTTCACCATCCAACTGACATTTGGTAAATTAGTTTCGGATTCATGTAATTGGCTCGCATCCTGCATTTAACCTCTTCTTGCTGACTGCTAATCTTTCGCCTGTCTGCGCTCCTGCTATTCTCATGTGGTCTCTAATGACAGTCCCTGAGCTCTGACGAAAATTGTCCAGCATAAATGATTTCTGGAAGGGCAGGAAAGTCGCACACGTGATTAATAAGAATGGATCATCGGCCATTAAGGGTTTGATTTATGAGACTAAAACGCAAGTTTAACTGAGTGTAGATCATTTAACTTCTAACGTGTCATAGGTTTTATAATTTACTTTTAGAGTAAGCGCTACAAATCTTTCAAATGTACAAATGAAAATGGCAGAAAAATGTATTAAATACTGAAACTATATTTATATTTTTATAAGAAAATGCAAATGTATGTAATGTTCTACTAAAAGGAAAGCATAAAAAGTGTTAAATTACAAGCTGATATGATACAGTTGTACAACAAACCTTGCAAGTCATGCATCAACTTGCTTTAATATAGACTATAATGCTGCTGAGGTGGATGGAGTAACACACTTCATTGGAGGAAGCGCAAAAGACCAACTGGTGGTTATCAAGCATTCTTATCAGGGTGGTGAGTGCAGAGCCTGGATCTAATTTGAATAATAGGGGGAACTATCACGAAAAAGTCTTTACTGAATTAGCTCACGGTGCCTTTAACGAGAGAAGGATAAATCACACAGCACAGGCAGAATAATCATCCCCTGGGTTGTACATCTGTCAGACTGACAGAGCTGATACTGTGCAGCATAAAAGACTCTTCAGCAATTCGTTAACAAGATCTCTTAATGCTGATTCTTGCTCCCTGAAGGTAAGCAGGCATTAGCAGTAATCTTATTTAGATTAATTTTATTTATAAGCAAAACTGCTTTGAGATATATTTCTGTATATGACACTGCCTTGCTTTTCTCACTGCTTGTAAAGACAATATAAAGGAACTGACCTTTATTTTATTTTTTTAAGTTAACCCTTGGAAATTGAACACTGGGCTTTTTGTCCATCAAGCACTTAATGCAAATCAATAGAACGCGGAGTGTGAGTCAGCATCCGAGAGCACCATGGCTCAGTGGGGGGGGAGATGTTTGTGTTCACCGATTTTTTGGGGGGGCTTGTGTGAGTGTGAGAGTCAGGGTTTAACCTTCAGGTGTTTTTGTCCTCTACATAATGAAATCTGTCTGGCTGTTTTAATGCGATATCACAGACGCCACTGATGTCACTCTGACAAAGCTTCGAGGAACGGGGCATTTTACCGTCTTCTGACATTTTCACAAATTGAATTGATAAGCCTAATGGGGTGCTAAAGATGGTAAACTTCCTTTCTGTGAAAGGTCGCGACTACTTCACAGTAAAGCCAAGTTGCAAAATGTATTAAATCTAATATTGCAGTAGTTTTAGTGGAACTTCGGGGGATGATGATATTTGGTTCTTTGTTCATGTATCTACAAAACTACACTGATTGGCTTGATGAGGACATTGTATCTAAGGGTCAAAATGTCATACACCAAAATGGTGTGTGCGCTAGACCACTGGTCCAATAATGCTTAGCTTAGTATGAAGACAGCAGGAAACAGGAGAAAACAGCCAGCCTGGCTTTGTTCATCAGTAACAGCGGCAGCTTACCAGCACCTCTAAAGTTCGATAATTAACTCGTCATCTTTTGCTTGTTTCACCCATGCAAAAGAAAGAGAAAATTTGCAATTTTACGCAAATTTAACCAGTAACTTAAGTATGGAGATCATTTTGTTTCTTTATCAAACAGTCAAAACAAGTGGTTTGAGAGAGAAACTTTCCACACTTTTGCTTTCAAACTCTAAACTTTTGCTTTCAAACTCTAAACTTT
>JAVQJL010035111.1:0-20307 GCA_036024295.1 Nannoperca obscura
GAATTAGCGGCACATTCAAATATAGAGTTGACAGTTGCGTATTACATTTTCAGGCACAGAGATACGGTTTCATTACTCAAACATCAGCAATGCCTAAACAAGTGCCTGCATAGTGTCAGAGTGTCTGCTGTGTCCGGATCCCTGCGCTCTGAACATGATAAATCAGGAGTTCAATGTTCAGGAATAAAATGTTTGGAGCAGGTTTAGTTAGAAAAAGAAAATCAGAAAACAACAAAGTGCATACTTTTAGAATCTCTGTGGGTGAAAATACTGCCAACTGTATTTTATTGTGAAATTACGGATATAGCCATTGTATTGCATTTAAAATGCCCCAAATACAGTATATTTTCAGTATATTTTATAAACAACTTTTTCAACTCTTGATGCTGTGCTGTAACTTTGTTATAAAGCCTCCAAAGAACATGAAAGAATAAAACGTTCCACTAAATTATTTGTATAGTATAAAAAGGTTAAACGATGCATGACACAGCAGCAACAGTGATAAAGACTTCACATCATAAAGACACACATATGCTTAACATGTAGAAAAATACTATATATATATTTGGATATTTTACACATAATACAACAGACGTTCTGGAAAGCTTGGACTATAAACTATATCTATTTAGGATCCTGAGAATTACAGCACTCATGAAAATAACAAGAGGTTGAAAAAAGAAGAGGCACCTCCCAAAGTAAACAAGTGGCTGGAAACAACAAAGGACATATAAAGTATGAAAAAGGTAATTAACAAAATCAATAAGAACTAGAAGTTGTTGGAAAAAATAGACGGGCTTTCCTTAAATTAAGTAAAGGTAATTGATATACATATAAATGGAATATTTAACGGATCTTTGAGGAGATATTTTAAGTCATACATTTGAAACTGTAATAGAAACCCAGTAGCAGACGTAGGATTTCTTCTTGTTTAAATGATGTGTGTTGGTTCCTGAATAGATCACTATGTATGTATATGTCAATATGTATGATCTGTACACTAGGATCAATAACATCTACAGACTTTATTGTTTACATAGTGTGTTTATGTGTGGGTGAAGGTGACAACAAAAAAGTAAAAAAGGTAATAAGATGCTCAGATACCATGAAATGTATCAAAGATATGTATTGACACAATAAAGTATATAAATAAAAAAGGATTTCCAGACATTTAGTCTTTTCAGAGGTTCTGACAGGTGCTCCGTCGCTGCTCAGCAGGTGTCTATTTTGGGTTGAGGTGTGACCATGAACTGAGAGGGCTTGGGCAGCGGGGAGGGAGTAGGCTGGGATGGGAATGGTGAGGAGCCTGAATCACATTAGTGGGCTAAGGAGCAGTTCATCTCTTCATAAACACATGATCACTTCAACTTCACCCACACACACACACACGCACACACAGTCCATTTCAGCTGTGTTTGACGTGTCAGTGAGCTGTCATTGTCTGATGATTACCAGCATTTTAAATATGAGCTGTTTGACATCTTTCTTATGCTGTTGTCTCCAATAAAATCCCCTATTACTTGATTTCTGACAGGCAACTAGGTCACAAGCACATGGCCAGACAGTAAATGAATGAGCTAATAAATCAAACTCATGTTTTCAGGCTTGATTCAGTATTCAGCAAGCTAATATAAGGATGCAAATATCACAACACTGTATATCAATGGTATTAATAACACATAGAAACTGCCATGATAAAAAGCTCTTCATCACTACTAAATGTGATAGGCTATCACTTTAACTCCCTGCTGAAATGTTATGTGAACATTAGAAACATGATAAGAAAAGCACTGTTTCCTCACTAAGTTCATATCATAGGGACTCTGAGGCAAAGCCACCGGAGAAACACTGAAGTCCTCACAGCAACACCGTGGTGTTTCTCTCTCAGTAAACTTAGAGCTTAAAAGTTTGGAGGTTTCCTTACCGAGCCTCCCGCCGGGATCCATCGTCTTCTCGGCCACCTTCTTCCTGTGCTGTCTGGGGCTGGCGGCCGCTGACTTCCCGCTCCCTAACATTCTTACAACTTGTAGAAAACGACCGCACGCTACACGCCGTACCGCCCGAGGTAACGCCCGAGGGTGCAGGTGTCTCCCCGCAGAGCGCAGGACTTGTGCTGCCCCAGAAATGCCCCGAGCAGCGAGAGGAACAGCGGAGCGCAACAGTTATTCCTTTTCCACATGTCTCAAGTCCCTCCCCGGCGCTGCGCTCCAGGCCTGCGCGTAACACGACTCCAAACAAGGCGCACACTTTACGCGCCCCCACCTCCTCCTCCGACCCCAACAAACACGGACCAACTTCGTGAGGTGAACCCGGGACTCTCAAGTCTCTGCGCACGATTAATGTATGTGACTTTTTTAAAAGTTCTCTAAACACATATTGATCTTTGACGAAATCCGGATAAATAATATTATATATGAGATTGTATCATCCCTGCTTTAGATGTCACTTAAATAAAGCTCAACAGATTTATTAATCAAATACAAAGTAACAGTGTGGACGAGACCAGACATATGGACACTATGAATGTCACTTTGTGGCGTCCAGAAGAGGGTTCAGGTACAAGTTAGCAACAGAAGAATTCATATGGGATGCCTAATGTTTAGTAATCCTCATTGTTGAGGTAAAAACCAACTTTGTGTAATTTATTTAACCATTCAAACTGAACTAAAAGGCAAATACCCTCCGTTTTGGGCTTTAAATCGACTCTTTTAAGAGGAAGGATATGATAAATGTGTGCTTACCTGCGGAAGGATGGTTGTGTGTATTGATGACCACTGCCTGGTGCTCATATTTGCGTGCAGCAGCATGTCTGACATCCTGTCATATATTCCAGGTGAGGTTCACGAGGACAGCACGTGTCCTTTTTAAGGCTTCTGGGACAACTGATGAGAAATTTGTGGGGAAATTAATTAATTAATTAATTACAAATTAAAATATCACAAAAAAAGGTTTTGTCTTACATGTTGAGAGTAAACAGGTACTTAAAGCATAAAAATAGTCCCCATCTAACTTCCCAATCTGTTAGAGGGCAGCGCCCCCTGGTGGCCACTGAAGAGAACTGCAAACATCTCAACAACAGCAATCAGTCAAATCCATCTTCTATGGCCAGATGTATGTGCATGCTGGGATCTAAATGGTGATGTGCTGTATGAAAGAGAAAAGGTAATTTTTTTTCTCTGTGAGTGGGTGGAGAGATGCCCACAGCACCAGAGCACTGGCTGGAAACTTAATTAAGTCTTTGTAATGGAGTTATAAAAGAGCAGAGAGGGGCAGAGCTCGGCTGGGCGGTCTGCAACTGGCCAGGAAGAGCATAAAATGTCATCTGCACTGATCCACAGCCATCCACGAGCTCACATATGACTGTGAGCACACACAAAAAAACAAGCAGGTTTCGTGGGGTGGGTGGGAGGCATGTAAAATATGTTTCATATAATGCAGCTGATGTATCCAGCGTGTGCCTCTCTGTGTCACACTTTTGCAAAATCACCAATCTGGACCTGATGTCTTCATAAAAATCTAAAAAGCTCAGCCCGTCCTGTGCTTAGATACATGGATTGAATTTACACTTCAAGGCCAGGCGTAGGCTTATAACAATTTCTATCTTTCATCTCCTCACAATTGCAGTAACAACCATGTCAGACGGTGAGAGATTAAGTCATGCCTACTAATCCTCACAAGCTGATCTATGCAGGAGCAGCTTTGGTTCTGTAGTTGCAGAGCTCCATGATTTGAGAATATGGGAGCCCTTGGTATGATTTCTCAGTCTCCATGGTCATTAGGTATTATATTAACTGGAACGTATGAGCTCTTCCTCACACAATCTCCAGCTCTGCTCGGCTTGCTTATTTGCCAGAGCTGAAACTCTGCCTGCTTCTATTAGTAGAAACAGTAGGCCTGTGTTTGTAGCCATTGGCTTCCCAGCCTTTACAAGCAGTGTTAGGAGAGACCAGTCACTAACCATAAGAGGTGAAAGACTGAATAACCCATTTCTTTCATTAATAGAAGTAACATTCTTTGTAGAAACTATGAAGAAACTCCACCTGGGTGTGTACGAGGTATAGTGAAACATGCACAGTTAAAGATGAAGTCAGTGTCAGTTTCACAGTGAACTGTGGGGCATTAAGTGCTCAAACACTCCTTCAAAACAGTATGTAAATGTGAAGAATATGCAATAGGACAGAATCATACAATACCAATATTAACATATGTCATGTCTGTTTTTTCAAACAATTCATTTCAATTGTTTATTTTACACAAACCAACAATAGTTATGAAGAAAAGTAACTGGAAATGTATGATTACATTGTTAATTTAGCGTGTAAAACCCAAGTGGAGCTTGCTAACATCAGTAAAATAAAGCTTCAGTTCTGCCTTGCCAGACCAGGGGCCGTCTACTTCCTGAAACTAAAATAGTTCATCGAGTGTTCCGTGTCACGGGTTAATACGAACAATGGCTGTTTTAAAATCTGTGCATATAATTTTAAAGGACGTTCTCTATGTTGTCCCGACAAAATCTCATATTGAAAATGTTTAAATTAATCGTAATTCTGTAGTGGGGAAACTCTCACGAGCATTACGTTCCAGCAAATACACTGACCCAGGATAAACACACTGGCCTAGTTAGCAGATGGCTAACGTTAGCAATTTCTGTAGCTAGTGGTATTGTTATTTATTTACTTTGTCATATGTCTACGGCAGTTGTATCGACAAATGAATAACAAGGAAACACTTTGTTTGAAACTGATCGACCGCCAATGCTTTAATAAGTTAGTTAAGTTAACTTTAGCATTAGCGAGCATGGCTTTATGTGCAGTATGGCGGTTTTGTGTTTTACTGCTCCTGGCTAGACACCAAATGATTTGAAATGGTACTCAACGTTTACGTTTATTTAGGTTGTAGTGCGTATGGCTTCACACTTTATAGATTGATACAGTGTTTAGTTTGAGAGTAACACCACGTAGCGCTGGTTTGCTAACTAACGTTAACGGTTAGCTAACGTTAGCTAGCTAGCTTATCATTAGCGGTTAACACGACACAACACTGCGTATCAGAATATGGGTTGCGCAGAAATACTAAAAACTGATCTACACCACTCCGTCCACTCGCAACGTGATTATTGAGCAAGTGTGAGATCGCCTGACCCACCCTTTAACAACGAAGGGCTTGGAGCTGTGCTCGTAGCGGGAACTTGACAATAAATGTCGTTTGTTTACGCTGATTCCAGACTTCCCCCGAGCCCCTGTCACACAACGTATCACTCCGCACAGCGCCCAGAACATTTCGACTGAAACATTTAATGATTCAACTGGCACCAAAACGACGCCCCTTTATGCCACTAAACATGGAAAATAAAACAATTTAAAAAATGATCTGTATTCACTTATTTTCTTGTGTGAACATTCAAAACGGACTAGTTGCCGTAAGAGGTTTTCTTCATTTTGCTTAAAACGCAGGAGCGTTTTCAGTGTATTATTATTTCTGCGTTGGCCTATGTTGTCAGTAAAGAAAAACAAGCCTTATAGTCTTACTTTTAAAATACATACATTTGTTACAGATACAATATAATGTCATTCAAAAAGATTTATATGACCTTGTATTTCGTAACTTTTAAATGTGCCCCCTATATGTGTAGATAGTAGCGCCCTTACAAATGCCCTGGACTGCTTTCTTGGTGTGGATTACGTACGTTTGATTGCCTATTGGGTTGTCCAATCAGAAGATACTTTAAGCTTAGCAACAGCAAAGTTGTCCTCTTGTCCAATCAACAAAGAGATGGGTGGGCTTTAGCGTGCTCAAGATTCTACCATTTGATTGGTTAAAATGCTCGTCAGTTATGGTAGACTTGTGGACTATGTAGTTTAGTGTAGAGGCCTCCTCTAGTGCTTCGCTGACATTCGAACCACACGTCCCACAATTCAACAGACGTAACAAGCAGCAGCATGCGCACGGCTAGAGGCGGAGCTGCTATATAAACACTAGCTCCCTCTTCTTGAATAGCACACTGGACACTGTTGTGACGGCGGAACGTCGTCTCCGAGTGAACGGCACCTCAGACAGCATCGAAACAGTTAATGGTAGTTAGCGACAGTTGCTCTGACAAACCCTTGGAGGAGTAACAAGTGTTTACTGTTACGAAGTTTACTTTTATTTTGCGAGAGTTTGTTTTTAAACGTCAAAACTCAAACTTTCTTTAGTGATTTCGGCTAATTCTGGAATACGTTATATTTTTGTTCAAATTAAGTTTAACGTTTTTTAACGAACTTTGAAGCCCAGTTTTGAGAGAATGGACATGATCTGAAATGCGCTAAAGTGGAGCCATTATAGCGGATCATCAGGATGACAGAATCAGGGGAACCGACCCATCACCTGAAAACTTCAGGCAGCCCATCAGGTGGGAGCAGCGGAGACGCGTTGGAGCATCTCCCAGCCAGTAACCGTGGTAGGCCAGAAAATGGCGACAGGGGGCGACAGAGAGACCAGAAGCGGCAGCGGCGGGCGGAGAACTGTGGAGATATCAACACAGACAAGTTATGGCAAATGAAAGGCGGACCGAGGGGGGTGTGCCCATCCTTCGCAGCCGGAAACGAGCTCCCAAAGTGCCCGATTGCAGCTCAGCCTCATCAGAAATCCGATGTCCCTGCATCTGGAGACGGTAATCACACCGCACAGGGGAAAAACGGCGAAGAAAGACCGCTGGAGGAGACTTTACACCAGGTGCAAGAGGAGAGCTTGCTCGTCGACTCCGACACTGGCTTTGATACGCGTCTGGGCAGGAAGAGACACAGACGCAGGAACTCCAAGAAGAAGCGCAGCTGGAAGCCTTATTATAAACTTTCCTGGGAGGAAAGGAAAGCCCTGGAAGAGAAAGAGACAGCCAGGGCATCTCGGCTAAGAGAGGAGATGTTCGCCAAAGGGCTCCCAGTGGCCCCCTATAACACCACCCAGTTCCTGATGGACGAGCACGACCGAGAGGAGCCCGACCTCAACACCGAGACCGGGGTCAGGCGACCCTCAGGGGTCGGCGGCCGCATGGAGGACACGGGCAGCGAGGAGGACTTCTTCGACAACGAGGAGGACGACGATGATGACGGCAGCGGCGGCGGGGGCAGCGACGGTATCGGGAGGCCTGGGAACGCAGGTGGGGAGTTTCTCCAGAGAGACTTTTCCGAGACCTACGAGATGTACCACGTCGAGAGCCTGCAGAATATGACCAAGCAGGAGCTGGTCCAGGAGTACCTGGAGCTGGAGAAGTGCATGTCCCGCCTGGAGGAGGAGAACAACCGGCTGAGGCGCGCCGTGGAGCCCGGGGGTCCGACCGTGGAGAGCTCCCTGGTCCGGCTCGGAGAGCTGGAGAGGGAACTGGAGAGACTGAGGGCCCAAAACACGGAGCTCCTTCTGCAGAACCAGCCGAGTAATTAAAGGACACAGTTCAAGTAGGGAAAACCCTTTTGAACAAGGTAAAACATGGGACTGCTGCATTCTTTTTAAATTGTCACCAGTTTTCTGTAATCAGTTTGTCATCTGGACGATGAAGTCCTCGCATTGCAATGCAATACTTGACGTTTCTTTTCTATCTGGACTGTAAGCGTGTCCTGTTCAGTTTTTTCCCAAGAAGAAATGTAAATATTTCAAAAATAAGATTCTTTTTCTAAAGAGAATGTATTTGACAACACGAGAAAATGTTGTTTGTTTGTCCGGTCAACTATTCACTGACATACTGTTCCATTTTTGAATTTAAAAACAAACATCGTATGTTGCATTTTCTCCCAAAACAACAACAACAAAGTAACTGCAGCTAATTGGACCAGCGTGCAAAGACAGTTTTTTTCCTGTTTTTTTTTTTTGCAGTAGTAAATTCCAGAGTGACCATTTTAACAGTTGTGTGTTAACAAAAGTTCCAATAAAACATTTGAAATGCTGCCGTCATGTGTTGTAAAGGCTGCTCTCATACAGGAAGCTGCTCGTTCCAGCTGCACTGTGAAACTCTGGGGCCTTTGTGTCACCGTGCAAATCATTCTCTTCTTGAGGAGGATCCAGAAATGGGTCAGACAGACGACATTAGAAGAATACGCTGACTGTAGCCAGAACAAAAGGGGGGGAGGGGATACGATGGAGATGCTCTTTAGGAAGGTTAACCATCTCTCCAGTTAAATCTGTTGAGGATATTTTGCAAGAAGGAATGAAGAATGGGTTCATTCCCCTCTTTAGAAACAGATTTTGATCACAAGAGGTTCTGGTTATGTCAAATAATTAGCTAAAGCTTTAGATTTACTTAGAATGAGTTTCAATAATTAACAACATTACTGCTAATGTTTAGCAGAGTGCATACTTATTAAACAGAAGTAGTTCAAATGAAGTTTCCTGCCTGTGCAGAAACAATCTGTGCCGCTTGGCCTGGAGAGACCTTGTTCATCAGCAGCCTCTAGGGGGCGTCATTCAGCTCCTACTGAGGTCGTCTTCCAGGAGCCTCATCCTCCCCGTGTGTGTGTGTGTGTTGCAAAATCTCAAAAACAAAGACTTTTTAAACATAATTCTGTTTATTTACATCATATAACCTTGCTTTAAAGCACACAGCCATGAGGGAAATAGTTTCAGGCGGACAACCAGTCCAGTCATTTTTCATATTAGTTATACTCAAAAGCAATTCCAAATGTACACAATACAATATGTTACATATTAAGATAGTATGTACAAAAAGACCTTTTTTTAAATACAATGAGACGGACAGACGACACACCAGCGGTTGAGTCTTTCCTTTTGTTCGTCATCAGGAAATTGAATGTTGTCTGACGTGAGCTGATGCTGTTTTAGGGTAGGGCTTGTTAGGTGTACCATATTCACGCACCGTGGATCACTAGGCAGAGAGAGACGACCTGTTGGTTGTGAAAGCAGCTGAGAGAATACTATGCCTCTTCTCTCTTAGCAGCATCGGTAACAGCTGTTCATGCCTGCGTTACAGGCAAAGAGAGTGCATAGACATGTCCTTGGCTTGAATGTGTGCTTTTTAAAAATTGTATTCAGTTTATTCTCACAGACCGCTCGTATTTAAAGTACACATCTTTGGGTCAGTGCCTCAGTTATACCATCGACCACAGGAGAGACGGGAGGAGACCCAGGAACAACACAAGGAAATGGAAAGATAGGAACCGACCGTGGCACTGCAGAACAAAACACATTCCAGAAATCAGGCACTTGTAGAAAAGAAAATCTTGAGGTAAGACAAAGACTGTAACTTAGTATTTCTTATTATTATTTCTCACTGGGAGACTTGACTTTGGAAGTTGCAGCTCCTGGTTGTGAGAGCAAATCAAGATGAGGGATGAAAACAATGGATTTGTGTTATCGGGCGTTCTGCGCTCACTTCCTCTAAAGTACCATTTCCCCAGTCGGAGGATTTATTAGGGCCCGACCTTATGGAAAACTCCTCGTCATGTTAACCCCAAGGTAATGAGCGTGCAGACAGATGAACCCTCGGGGGGGGGAGACACACGGTCAGCCGTCACACTGCTCCCTGCAAACGCTCCAGTATCATGTAATAACGAGCACGTTACAGCTCCCCCCTCCTGCTGCACGTAGGCGCTGGATAGTTTGCGTACATGTTGATGCAGCATTGTTGGAAGTATAGTCACCAGAACAACGTATTTATACGTTTAATCTCACGAGATAAAGGTTTTCTGCACAGTGCTGAGTCAGAGAGAAAGGCCATGGATGTCGACATAAGGAACAGGTTTAGTCGTGTTTATCTTGTCTCCTTTGAACAGGTACACCAAAGAGGTGAGATCACAATAAAAGTTTTTTTTACTTTAATACAAAATATATATAATATATATATTGAATATAAAACAAAAAAAATGAATATATTAAGGGAAACATTTCAAGTAACATCTTGAAAGAAATGACTGTGCACTTTGCACGCACTTTTGTAAACCATAAAAAAGAACTAAAAAAGTAAAAACAAATATAACATATTTATATTTACAAGGTTAACTTAACAAGGCTTTGTACAAATGTTACAAAAACTGTTCAACACAAACACCTGCAACGCTCAGACATGATCACAAATATTGTTGCGCAAACACACATAAACATTATTAACAAGTAGAGAGAGACTGTGTTGTGTGTTTATCTATTGTCCGGTTTATAAGAGAGGGTTACAGTGACTGTGGTCTGAGGAGACACACATTAGGAAGACTGATAGAAAGAAATCAGCGGAGATCCCTCTTGAAATGGTTTGAAAAGCGACCGATAGCTTTTCGTAGGGCGACGGTCTGTTCTGAAACTTGTGTAATAGTTACCGTTAAACAAGAAGCACCGATCTCTCAAGAACCAGAGGGGCGGGTTGCATTTCAGCATCTGGCTCTGCTTACTCATGTCTGTCGTCTGTGAGCCGGAAGAGACGGGGAAATTATCTCTCAAATGTGAATTCCTGGCTGTATCGTTGACTGTGACGAGGTCTGTTTGTGTCTCTGTATTATTTCTATAAAAGCACACATACAGGAGGAAAAAACAACAACAAAAGCTTTGGCAACACTGGAATGCTCCTCGCCATGCAGATGGAGCTCATCGAAAAAGAAAAAAGGGTGGGCTGCTTTTAAAGACCTGGTACACGTGTCGCACCTGGCAACTCACCACTGCTGCCGCTCTGCTGACCTGCAGGGAGTCAGCGGGTCAGCCTCTTGTCCTTGGGAGTGATGGGGGGGGGGGGGGGGGTAAGCTGGCGGGGCGCAAAGGTACGGGTGGAATCTAGAGGGGGGTGCTTGACGAGGTCCTTGGTCGAGTCCGTCTGCATCCCGAGGCAGCCCTGGGGTTTTGCCCTGGCTTTGAGTGATATGAGACAGGGGGGAGTCATTGACAGTCATCGGGGGTCTCTTGTCGGACGTCTCAGTCGGGGAGGCCACCACTGTGTGTCTGCGCCACGCCCGTCTCTTCCTCCGCGTCTCGGGTGACAGCGGTTTCCGCAGCCCCACGCTGCGCAGGTCGTCGGCGGAGCCCATCAGACGAGCGCGGACGTGTTCCGCCAGAGACCTGCCGCCCGGGCCGGTCGGGGTGAAGGAGGAGGCCTCGCTGGGCTGCAGGGCGGGTTTGGGCCGGGCCAGACGCACGCTCTCCTGGCTGCTGCCCGAAGAGGGGTTGGTCCTGGAGGTCTCTCTCCTCACTCTGGGTGCGCCGTCTGGCCCAGAACCAGCCCCGTCGCCCTGGGCGTTGGCCCCGGACAGCTCCATCAGGTCCACGGAGCGAGCCTTGGTCTTCTCAGACTTCAGCTTCTTCCTGGCCAGAGTGTCACACTGGATCAGCTTGTGGGAGTTGAAGGAGGGCCGCGAATGCAGTTTATGGTTGGTGGAGGAGGACGAGGATGAGGGCGTGGTGGAGCGCGCCCCTCCTTCGCTCCTGTCCGCGGAGTCCGGTGTGTGTGTCAGGGCCGTGGGCGGGGCCTGAAGGTTTGTGGGCGAGAGGACGGGGGGTTTGTACTGTGTGTAGAGGAAGCTGCGCGGGGCTGCGGTCTGCTGCGTGTTCACAGGTGCTGCCGGGTGTTTGTCAGGTCTCTCCTGGGTGAGGGAGCGCGAGGCGAAGCCGCTCTCATTGTCCGTCTCGCTCACCAGCTCGCTGTGCTCGTCATCGGCATCATCCCCCCGCCCCTCGGACCCCAGGCTCCGCCCTAACGTGGAGAGGGTGGAGTAACCGGAAACAATAGAGCGAGCATCCTCTGGGGCCCTCCACGGGGGCCCTTTGACCTCCGCCTGCGCCTCCTCCACCTGCAACAACATGGCAGCCCGCCTTCCTCCCGCCTCGTCTTCCTCCTTACAGCACGGCTGCACAACCGCCACCACCTCCTTTGGTACCTCCTCTTTCACTCTGCTCTCTACAACTTCCTTATCTTCCTCTTCCTCTTCCTCTTCATCATCGTCGTCGTCCTCCTCTCCCACTGCCCGAGGAGCGGTGTCTCCCACGGGCGACTGTGCCTCCTCTTCCTCCTCTGCCCCCAGATGTCCGGCTTTGACTGGCTCGTGCTCCGAGTCGTCGTCAGTGCTGCTGCCCACGCGGCGGGCGTTATGGCGCTTCCTGCGTTTGCGGCCCGTAACAGCCGACATGATGGACAGAGTCAGGAAGTCCTTGGGTGTGAGGTCCCTTTTTGACCCCCATGACCCCTGAAAAAGGAAAAAAAAAAGTGTTCATGTGACACATACGTTACACATTACATGTTTATATGTGTGTTGGTAACATCTGTGTGCACAAGCGGTATAAGAACAAACAGAGTGACCGTGTACCGTGTGGAGAGATGTTACCTTTGATTTAGCTGAGTCACTGTTGGTTGAGTCTGGGGAAACAGAACAGAAACATCAGCAGGTCAGAACCACTGAAGATAACAAAAGGCCAGAACAGTCACGGTGGAGGACACAGAGGCGCTTGGTGTGATTGTCACAGTAAATCACAATAAAACTGCTCCTGCACGATGAAACTTGTCCACGCTTCAAGCCCTGAAGTCACAGCGGGTGTTTTCCATCAGCTGTAGCGGGGAAAACACCCCCGCTGTGACATCACCGTTTGGGGAGTGGCTAGAGCAACACGCTTGAAAGTTTCTCACTGAAGTGAGCAGCAGTTTGTGCCATCTTCCTCTTTGAAGGAAGTACTAACTACAAGACAAATTCCTCTGCTGCTACGTTCAGGAGCCGTCCTCCTCTGTGCCCGCCCACCTCAACGACCCCAGCACAAACACACGGATTTACACGCCGGAGTATGGAGGAGGAGAAACAATGATTGGGGAAGCGGGGTTTGGTGTTGGAGGGAAGACTGCATTAGGAAACCACGGCACACACCGATGACATCACCGAAAACACTGATGACATCACTCAGTGGAAGAAGCGTGAAGGCAGAAATCATTTTGAGTCGATAGAAAAGAAGCACATTCCCTCACAAACACAAACACAAACACACCGGTGCAGGGGAGGAAAAAAAGCTGCTTTCGCTCTCACACAATGTATAAATGTAAACCTTTGGAGGAACCCCGGGGGCCTCTTCAGGGGCTCTAGGTGGAATTGTTTCTCGTGTACCAACAACAATAATAGTTCATATGAATCCAGTTTTGTTTGTGTGCTGCTTCAAACTTTCACCCTTCATCTCTTTGGTCTTCATATCAAAGCTTTCAGAGTTAAACCTCCAGGTGAACCAACGCACCAATCAGATGTCGCTACTCTACAGGATCAGGTGAGGTGATAAAACTGCACTGACAGACCTCCGACTACTAATCCCCAAACAATAAGTTAATCATTGGACAGCAAATAAATCTGTCAACTTTGTGAATATATATTTAAAATATAGAAGCATACAAACAAATCTGGAAGTAGCTTGTCCTATTTGAGAATTACCTGTTTTCTCTGTTTTATATAATTGCTAATTGGATATTTTTGGACAAAACAAACGATTTGAAGATGACATTGTGGATGGACATTTTTCACTATACGCAGCCATTTTGTTGTTAATAGGTGCCGTTTTAAACACGGCTGTCCACAAATTTCTGCTACAACAATGATCGGAATCTCTGACATATCTTGAGACTAAGTCACAAGTTTTGGTAACGGCTTTGAGGTCAATGAAAAAACGTAAGCGGTGGAAAAATGGCTCAAAATAAGAATCTGTTGGCCAAATATGCAAATTTTTCTCGTTTTTGCTGCTTTTCTGAGGGATTTTACTTTGAAATGTCACTTCCTCAAGGGTCTAAGGAGAGAAGGTGTCACATGTTGCACAGACTTTGGATTTTGGACTGTATCAATTGACTTCTTCTTTGTGTGCAGTCACCGGTGAGTGTTATCTCGGACCTCACTTGAGAAACATTTTGGGAAACTAATGCTTTAAAATTTTTATTTATTTATTTAGATTTTTTGGGGAAGTTCACCAGTGACTGAAAAACGCAGGAGGAAGGGTGAGCGTCTGGGCCTCTACTTAGACTCACACAAATAAATGAAACGAAATGCTGCTCTGATTTTCATTTGAACCGGCAGGTGAGAAACAGCGCCACCTGGAGTGGGAGTTAGGAGCCTGATGATTGGACTACAAGGCACCAGTGAGGGAGTTGTCTCTCAGTGACAGACCACAGTTTACACTTGGAAACAGTGTCAGACACAGCAGCTCTAACATCCATTCGGTCATTAGTCACACCGGGGCGACACTGAAGTGACACGTCCTCACAGAGACCTCCGTCTGACACTGAGAGGGACACGCCGGCTTTCAGGAGGGTAATGGAGACCATGGAGACACGAACCATCACCACCACTAACAGTCACCAACACACACATTATTTCACTTTCACAATATGATGCACTGACTCTGTGGCACGCACACACACACACACACACACACACACACACACACACACACACACACACACGTATTGCCAGGGGAGTTCCCATCCTACCGCAGTGGCTGCTCCACAGGCTCAGCTAAGAGAAGGAAATGCAGAAATGTACAGAGAAAGTGAAAGATGAGCAACGTGGAGGGGGAGGGGGGGGAAGAGAGAGAGAGAGGTCAGCAGAAAGGAGAGAAGTATAGGCACGCTATCAAACACAGAAACACTCGGGGCGCTAACGCATGTAAGACTTCATTTCTAATGCTGCGTTCCAGTTCTGGCTGGAAAGTAGGGAATTCTGGCTTCAAACTGGGACAAACTTCCAAGGAAGAATCTCAGTGAAGCGAGGAATCTGACATCATGCCAACACGGGAATATCACGGAAAATCTTCTTCTTGAGACTCAAGACTCGATTCTGCAAAATAACAACCTGTTTTAAGAGAAGCCTGGACTGACACACAGACTGTACTTATGACACACTAGTGAGGAATTTCCTACTTCCAGCTTTGAACGGAAAGCAGCATTCATTTTGGGTTGCCGCTTACAGCTTCCCCAACACTATTGGACGGCCCGGGCGGAGAGCAGTAAGCCGGCGCTCACCTGAGGCCTCCCCGAGCAGGGCGGTCCTGCCGATGTTGGACAGCAGGTGGTCGATGTTGGGGGCGGGCTGCACGTCCTCCGTGTCCACCGGCGTCTGGACGGGACAGACACAAGACTGCGACTTTAAATACGTAAAAAACATGGAAAGTACCTCCATGTTGACGTATCTATCATCAACTTACCAAGATATTTAAAGATTAAGTGAATCTGTTGTTGATATTGATCATTTGGAAAATATTAGTTATTGAAACTAGATGGTCAAACACGTGAAAAACTCTTTCATGGTTGCAGATGTTTTTCACGTTTCAGGAACTTTCCAGGAATTATTGTCAGCAAACAACACAAAATAAGTTTGCAGCACTGTAATCCATAAAATGACACTGACTGTAACGAATGGCATCTTTACTTGTACCGATGTGTTCGAACAGAGATTCTGAGTCATTTCACACTTGCTGTAAACAATTCACACACTCAACATACTGCGCATCACGTACGAGTCTTCAGCGTCTCTGTAGTGCATTAAGGTTTTCAATGTGTAAGTCTAAATAAATCGTGGCAGACGTACCTTCTCATCCTTGTCTTGCTCCTCAGCGAAAAACCAGACGCCCTAAAGACAGAGAGAAAGAAATGTTTAGCATCAAATTATTATATGTAGTGTGTGTGTGTGTGTGTCATCTCTCACATGTTGGATGAGCGTCTCTACTATCTTGTAGCGGTCCGGCATGTGTGTGACCATGTCTTTCATGTTGTCCTCGGAAGTCCGGACCAGAGTTGGCCCAAACACCAGAGCCAGGTTACGAGGTTCCATCTGCACACACACACACACACACACACACACACACACACACCAAGGCAAAGACAAAAGACATTAATACCACTGACATCACACTGATAGTTGATTATATTTTAATTGCATTTACAAACACACACCTTGTTTTTATCTGAGTTGTCGGCGACAGTCTTCAGGTGACAAACCAGGAACTTCAGAGTGTGGTAATAATGATCTGGGAGGTCTCGGATCTACGAAAGAGAAACATGAGGACAACACTGATAAACCTGTTGAACCTGCCAGACATCTGCTACACACACGCACGCACACGCACACACACACATTAGTAGGTAAATGATCATGTTCAAATGAACTCATGAATACAAACACACTCGTACCAGTTTCTTCATGGTCTTTAGTCTGTCGGATGCATTTTCCATCCGATTGGCGTCGATGAAGTCGTTGTACTTGTCTGTAAAGATGTGTAGAAATATTAAGGCACGTGTACGGTGAGACGGTTTGATATGAATGCACATGCAGTGTGGTAGCTTGCCGTGACATGTTTGGACTCACCGTTGGTGAAGAGCGGCTCTGGAAGTTTCCTGAAGAAGGATTTGAGTAAACTGCTGACAACATTGAGGTCCTGCCACTTCTGTTTGGAGCAGAAGACACAGAGAGGAGTCACACACAGTATTTTACTTCACATTTTTTAATACTGATATGATACTGTTTTTGTTGAGTGAAGGTGAAAGAAACCTGTCAGTCAAATAGTTTATTCCCCATCAATCTGGGTGTATTTCTCTGTCTGACGTTTTTCAGTACGGATGCATTTAGTCGTTCCTCACCTCCTCTGCAGGGTTGATGTCGACGCCCTTGTTGAGCTGGTCCTGAAGCATCAACACCATGGCGTTGTTCCCGGGGACTCTGTAGATCCCCGTGTATTCCAGACCCATGTCCTCCACCAGGCCGCAGCAGATCTCCACGATCAGCGGGATGAACTGAGGGAGACCAGGGCAGAATTGAATCACAAAGAAAACACTCAGTTCACAGCCTTCAGGTAAGACAGAGGGAAGCAGAGCTCACCTTGTTGTTTACGCCCGGCTGACAGTCCTCCAGCCTCGCACCGAAAGCTTTCGGCCCGGACTTCTTTGTCTTCTTCATGATGTTGATTCCCCACGGAGACTTCGGGGGGGCGCTTTCATCTAAAGACAGATGGAGCAGAAACTTGTAGTTAGTATTTGTTTACCACGTCTTTATATTAAAGGCTCTCCTCATGTTGGATGGCATAAACTGATAGTTTAACATACAGACTGAAACGTAAAATAGATTCGTGATCACCTTTCTTTAAATATACCGGTCAAAGAATTACAAATAGTACAATTAAAAGGATTAAAGGTTGCAATAATAAAAAAATGTGTGACATTTTTGGTGGGATGTTAATTTTCAGTTCTTGTGTCCTCTGAGTGTTGCACATAATGTTGTTTGTGTTAGTGTTAAAAAACAATACACATATTGTTTATCTTTTTTATTTTTGCACTATGAGCACACCCTCCCCCCGACACCGACCTTTGCCGTCTTGTTTGGGGGAGCGCGGCGCCCCGGGAGCGTTTTCCGCCTTGGCGAGCAGGAAGGGAGGCTTCATGCGGTGCATCCTGGGAGAGGAGTCGGGCTTGCTGGCTGTTGGACTGCAGGGGGAGACAGAGAGACGGGTTCAGCTGTCGGCCGTGACAACATGTGAGTGCAGCTTGATTACGTTCAGTCAGGTGACTCACCTCTGTTTTCTGTAATCATTCAGTTTCTTATTGATGAGGGCCTGTCTGGAGATGCCGAGCTCCTGCAACAAACAAACACATCAGACTTGTTTCTAATAAAAGCTACACACTACAGTCACAGAGGAGGAAAGAAGCAGACAGGTAAAGGTGGGTCCTCTCACCTCGCTGTCCGTCTTGCTGTTCTCCCTGATGACCTTAATCCAGTCCAGCATGTCCTCCCGGTCCTCCGCCTGCAGCAGGTACTCGCAGAAGTCCTGGGTGGTGAGCCGCAGGGCGTGCTTCCGCTTGGTCTCACTGTACGCGATGTCCACCAGGCAGCCCCGGATGCTGATTGGCTGCTCGTCCTCGGCCGCACCTCCGATCATGGCCCCGTGAAGCACCGCCTCCCTCTTGTCCTTGTAGAGGAACAGCGAATGGGAGCGGAGCACCGAAAAGACTCGCTTCCACGGACGCATGCCGCTGCCCACCTTCTGCAAAGGACAGATGAGATGTGATGTGAGTATTTAAAATGCGTTTTTTTTTTATTCAATTATCCTCCAATCCAAACATGGCGTGTCCCACCTTGCCCTTCTCCGTGAGGATCTGTTTGAAGTGCAGCCATCCTTCTCGCCGTACGTCGCTGTAGGTGATGTTTCCCAGCTCGGAGGTGGAGTGGCGCTTGGATCGAACCTCCTCTGCTGTTCCGAGGTTCTCCAGAGACTGAAACACAAACGGGGAAATGTTCGGAACATTTCGATATGTCGGCCAATCAAATGGTCTCCTCTTTGTTGTGTTGAGATCTGAAAATCTTGAGGGTTTAGCTGTGACCCTCGTTTCTCATGATGAGGGGTTGAGACTTCTTCCTCTTCCACATTACACCATTGTTCAACAAAGTTACCAAATGCTGCTTCAGATCTCTCTGACACACCTTTATTAAAGCTGACAGACTGAATATGACTCACTTGAGTAGCTACATTGATTTAAAGTTTGACGTTTATCCTCTTAGAAATAAAACGTTTAATTCATAATATAGTCGTGGGTTTTGCTGCTGCCTGATCCGGTCTGACTAGCAGTTTGCTGACTTTATGACTCTTCAGGACTGTTACACTACACTGTAGCATTAACATCGCCAGCGTTTTTAGGACTAAATGTAGTCCTAAAATTATGTTTTTATGCCTTAATGTATTCAGCAAATACCAGTTAACTGTCGATGTAAGTTTGTTATCAGTGTTCGTAAAATTCAAACACTTTCAAGGTACCTAAAACCAAAACTTTCCAGACTCTCTAAGCCTTTATCATCACATCTAAAGAGCAAATTGTGAAAATAATAAGTTCACAGAACTCCTTTACACAGCAATCCATGTATATTGTCACTTTGTTAGTTTTACCAGCTGTTCATATTAACTTTGATCTGGATTATGTAATGCGTCCCACAGAGCTTAACTTATCTAGCTACGAATGATGAGTGAACAGAAGAAAATAACGAGCATTTTATTCAAATTCAAGCATATCTTTGACCATAACGGTTAAAATCGAGCATTTTCCAAACTTTCAAGACTTTGCACGAACCCTGTAAATGTGTCTGTTAAGCTGCAGGACGTCCATTTTTGTTCATAGTTAATTTTCTTGCTTTGATTTTCGAATAAAAATAAGATAACGGTCGACCTGACCTGACTGAGGACCCTTACAGGACAGGATTTATTAAAATAAGGTTAATCAAAGGAAAACTCACCCCGTCTGTGAAGAAACTTTTCACTCTCTTTGGTAGCCTCCTGTGAAGCACGACAACACACCTGAGGGTTAGCTGTCAAACAGTCTGCCAGCACACGCCACTGAATGGATGTGAGTTTAAATCCAACAAGTACTCACGAGAAGACTCGGCCTTCCTCTCTGAACGTGTTGAGTCCTTCGTCACATGACTTGGAGCGCTCGGTGGTGATGGCTAGAAGATAGGAGGAACGGCGACTGGATTTAATACTGCCTGCTCGATGAGAGGATGAATGAGCAGAGACGGAGAGAGAGAGAGAGAGAGAGAGAGAGAGAGAGAAAGAGAGAGAGAGAAAGAGAGAGAGAAAAGAGAAAAAAGAGAAGGAGACAGAGAGAAAGACAGAATGTTGATGTAATGCCAATCACCCGAGTGGACGGTGTTGGATTAGGGGAGGGGATAGTGAGGGAGGAAGCAGGGGGTGGGGGTGGAGGTGGTCGGGGGTTTGAGGGGCGAATGAACGGGTGGCGTGGTGAGGACGAGGCGAGCTGGAACGGGGGGTTAGATTAAATGGTCTCTTGGTCACTTTTCTCACCACTGGCATGCAGGTGTAGCTTCTGTCAACGCAGACGGACGTGCGTTTGTTTGAAAAACACGTATCATGCAACTTTAAGTTTGTCAGTTTGACTAAACTGGGAGCTGAATGAATCTGACCGACTGTTGGGCTTCATGCACAGCTAGAAAAACAACCAGTCACATGCTGAACAAACACGCTTGATTACAGTCTTCAAATCCAGCATGCAAGTGTCTTACAGCACTGCTAAAACCCTCTTTGCAAGGACTGTTTGTCTGATATTGAGCCCCAAAACTCTCATTTTGAAGTGCAGTTCAACTTGTTTCCAATAAAAATCTAATTTTGTAGAATTTAGTGTCAGTATTGTGAAAGAACAGCTCCTAATTCTGAAAAACTTTTGGCAGATTAGACTTTTAAGACTCAATAAAAGGCATTAAAAAGGCCCTTAAATTCATAACTCAGAACAACAACCAACCAACGGTGCAGTGAAAAGAGGGATCATCTACGTCTCAGGTGAACACCACAAGTTTCGTCTGCATGCAGTGGGGAGGAAGGGAGGGGAGGAGG
>JAVQJL010035120.1:0-13702 GCA_036024295.1 Nannoperca obscura
ATGTATGTATGTATGTATGTATGTATGTATGTATGTATGTATGTATGTATGTATGTATGTATGTATGTATGTATGTATGTATGTATGTATGTATATATCAGTCATGAACCAGGTGAAGAAGGGTTTTGAACCAGAAACAAAAAGTCCTCTCTATTGTTGGATTGTCTTTCATCATTCCTTAGAGATTAGAGAGCTCTTTCTGAACACACGAGCAGCTGTTTATTTAGCAACTAGTTTAGGATAAATGTTAATGTGAATTGAATGTGAATACAGCAGCTTGGGAAAAATGCATACATTACAGAAGTCCTGATTTCTTGATTTTCCTTTCATTTGCTACAATGCTTTTACATTTGTCATTTACTTTTGACTTTTCTGAGTGCAGAATGTACAAATTCTACTCCAACTGTTCAAATTATCCCTTAAGAGTGATGCAGAATAGAGTAGGGACTATCACAGTTGTAAAAAGTAACAATCACAACATCAGTCCTATGTTAGCCCATCATTTGTTTTTCTAACGACAATTGTAGGGATGGATCTGGATGCTAATCTGATTGTTACCTGTTGTTCTCAGAATCTCATGATAGTTTTCTGGGCCGGACTCAGCTATTCTTAAAAACCAACCCCGCTCCAAAAGGCATGACGTGCCAGGTACAACCAATCGAAGGAATGGAGTTATACACACACTTCAGCATCTTCTGCACCTCAGGCAAAGAGGTATTTAACACTCTCATATAGTAAACACACACACACACAAACACACACACACACACACACACACACATACACAAATGCATAAAGGAGCAAGTTCTCAAAATGGTATTCCTTATTTGACCATGCATACCGTACCAGATGGGTCTTATTTAAGGTTCTTTATATGTGAGCCATTTCCAAGTCATGTTTTAGTACAGGAAAAAAGAAAAAGGCAAAATTGACTGCCAATTTGTAATGTACAATGTATTTTTATGCCAAAAGAATACTCTCAATCACTAGATCACTTGAAAGGTTTCCTAACTTAGAAAAGGTCAGTGGTTGGTTTTGATTTTCAGACAAGGGAGTCATGTTGTCACTCATACTACTGCTGTGAATGATATTGATTCATTGATATTTGAGATCAATCATTCTTGGCTACCCCTCAGTTTTTCAATTATTATCCTTATCTGGTCTATATTCTTACATATATATTTATATACTACCTTATTTTTACTAATTACCCAGCGAATGGAATGGAAAAATCTTTGATCTGTGTACAGTGTTTCCTGCATGTCAACCCTCACATGTTTTTGTGTGCGTGTGCTGAAGGACTTACTGTATGAGCACAGCGTCAGTGCAGGAGACAGACCTCCCAGGGTGCTCTATCAGGGCAGAGACTTCGAATACTACTTCAGCCTTCCTTCAGGTGATCCCAATGAGGACTTTAAAGGTAAACACAAACACTCACACACTCATTTATTACAGAGATTTCTTTTTTTTAAATGAATTGATTGAGAATTGATTGTTGTTCCCGTAGTAACTATTTACACAGAGATCAGAAGCAGCACGTACGGGACGGCCACTAAACCCTGTCCTGTCACCGTCCGAGTCCAACCAAGCTTCTTCAGAGCTTCGTCTTCTTCTTCCTCTTCTTCTTCTTCCCATCCTGATCCTGATCTGGAACTGTAAGAATCCCCAATCACAATGTCATCACAACAGCATTAGGGTTATTGGTGTATAGTCTGTGTAGTATACCACAATTGAATGTGCATCATTTATGCAAACCATACTGGACAATTGCGGTGACATACTTTGAGTTTGCCACATCTACACACTTTAGAGAAGAGATATTTAGATTTTTTATGTTTTTGATTAAGGGAATAGACGCCGTTATTGACTCTAAAATGAATTTATTGTATTTTCACAACACGGAAGACATTCTAATAAAATGATGAATGCTTGGTGTGCCCTTAATTAGGTCAGTTTTTATGTTGCCATCATGTCTGGAGTTGTTCGTTTGAATAGGTTATATAGTCTTACTGTTCATACAGTATATTGTTGTGTTATTCGTACCTCTTCGTCTCCAGGTCAGAGTGCGGTCTGAGGAACCTGTCGGCTCTGGTGCGGCTTGGGAACGCTGTGGAGATTCGTAACTACATTAGTCTTCTCTGCAGCATCCTGAACAGACTCAGCCTGCACGCCGAGGCCAACACACACGCACAGAGGCGCATACGCAATGTGCTCATTTGCGCAGCGTGTGAGCTCGAGAGCAGGGAACAGGTACACACACACACACACACACACACACACACACACACACACACACACACACACACACGCGCGAAGATTAACAGAGCCACATTTCAACATATCTTCTCTTTGAGTATCTCTCAGTCTATGTTCCTGTTTCTCACTCACATGATTTTTCTACAAACCTTCCACCTTTTACAGCATTTTAATTACATGTCATTTAATCGTAGGCATCCATGGTGGACAACATCTGCATTCTTAAAAACCTTTTACAAGTTACAAGTCAGGTAGGTGGACTGTTGTCTCCCTTCGTGGACTTTCATTGGTAAAGAGACACCGATAAATGCTGAAAATGTTGATTTATCCTGTTTAGGTGACATTAGCGAGTGCAAGACGAGTGACCGTTCACATTCAGTTCGTCTCAGAGCAGTTTTCAGAGTCCACGAACTATCTGGACCAGAAGACACTCAACACCCTGGTCGTCCTGCTCTCATACAGCCTGCAAGCAGCTGTCACTGGTATCCACTCCACACCAGAAATGTCCAACAGTGCTGACATCAAACAGGCATTAGAACCCGACTCACAGGCTGGAAAGATCAGAAATGCCACAGTCCCTTCTAATGGCTGCATACCAGACTCATCCAGCGGTGTTTGCTTCAAAAGAGGAGGATCGATTTCAACAAAGCAGGCGGTGCAGCTTGTAGCTGATATTCTGCAGACTGCTTCAGACATGATGCTGGTGAACAAACATGTTTTTGTGCATATCTGTTCCTCAACTTACACCTCCTGTACCTCCATTTATCTCTCAACTGTCAATTCTCTTTTGTTCAGAAATACATCTTGTTCCACGAGGCCCAGGAGCACAGAGTCAGCACCGCGCTTATCGCCTTGTATGCCACATACCAAAACCAAAGCTCCACAGTCATCAGCGGTGGCTCAACCACCTTCTACCTGCCCGCCTCCCTGATCCAGCTCCTGTTTGTTCATCACAGTAGAGAGACTGAGAGCAGACCGCATCATCCGTGCGTGCTCAGCATGCTGACTGAGCTCACCCACAGCCCTTACACCTGGGCCCGCTATACTGGAAGGGTGAGATTCGTGTGATATAACACTTAGAGATCAAACGGCAAAGGCATTGCACTCATTCTCCTCTGCTGATTCCCAGCTGAGTGGACCAGTGGTCGAGCTGAGTCTGTACGAGTGCAGCACCAGGAGGAGGATCCCTGTCCGCTCCCTCGTTCAGCCAATAAACATCGAGCTGCAACCACCACCAAGAAACGTAAGTCGCTATTTCTTCTCTTTTGTTCTTGTGCAGCAGGTTGACTGACAATGCTAGTTATCAGTGGGATTACTGAGTGACTAACTCCAACAACATGTGATCACATCCATTCTGCAGAACAGCTCTGTGCGTGAGTACATCCTCCTGCGCAGCCAGGTCAACTACCACAGCTTCAACATTACCCAGGAGCACTTGCAGCAGGCCCTCCAGCTGAGCGTGACGTTCACGGCACCGCGCAACAAGGCGTTTCCCATCATGCTGCTCTTCAGGTAGACTTGTGGTGACTTGGGTTTATGTTCTATAGCAAATATCATCTGATGTGGAGAGCAACATCAAAACACAATGTCAAACTTTTTTTGAGTTTTTGAGTTGAGGAATGTGACACAAAACCAAACCGAGAGTCTCTGTTGTGGCAGGATGTTTGAGAGGCCGACTCCCAGCATGCACCATCTGCACAGGATTCACCACTGGGAGAGCAACACCACTCGCTTCACTCTGCCCACGTCATACCTCAGTGGTAAGACATTACCTCGCCTTTTCTGATGATTTTAGATTTATTATTATTATTTTGGTTACATTTCCATTCTCTCTTGCTCTTTCCATCTGTCAGATTACTGGACATTTAAGAGAGAATGTTTCAAATTCATCATCCACAAAAATGCCTTATGTTTTTTATATAAAGTTTTGATACAGAATAAACAAGGCTTTAGCAATGTGTAAAGTATACAGAGATAAGCCAAAATAACAATTGCCAATCCCGTAATTGTTAAGAATATAATAATAATAATATAATAATATAATAAGTAACACCTGTCAATACAGGACTTCTTATTCATTTATTTAATGTTTATTTTTATAGTGACTAGTCTACAGCATGGACCAATGCTACATATCACAGCATTATATTATCATTGTGAGGTATGCAAATACATAAAACGTAATAAGAAAATGCATACAGAACAATGCAAAAGATCACAGAGATAACATGTGCTATTAACCATATTACAACTTGCTATGTTACCAAGACGATGATCTATCAGTGTAATATAGACAGCAAGTGTATAGTGTGTCTCAGAATATTTATTTGTTCTGAAATGTACTTTCTGTAAAAAACTGGATTAACAAAATCACGAACCTTTCTAGCTGCAGGAGTTGGTCACCTGGCCCTGTTGAATGCTGATTTTGGGAAAGCACCCAGACTCAAGCACCTGAGTGAGCAGGTCAGCTACAGTCTCACAGTGGACGGCAGCCTGTGTCTGTCCTGGGACGGCCACCGGGGGGCCTGGACCCACGACGACTGCGGGACACATCAAGCAGACTCAACTACAGCAGTCAACTGCAGGTGAGGAATGGATCACAGGAAATACATGTACATCGTGAGGATTCACATAAATGGATCACTTCTTGCTTGTTGTGTTTTTTGTTGTTTGTCTCAGTTGTTACAAGTTGAGGCCGCTGACTGTGGTGCAGCAGCAGATCCACAGCAGCCATGACACAGCCGATCTGGACCAGTTCCTAAGGTGACCTCATCCTCCGCAGACTAACCAGAGAAAACAAAATCTCTCTGTTACTAAAACTGTAGAAGTGATGTGGACCTTTTGTTTACCAGTACGTGGTCCAGGACAACACAAATAGCATACTAATCATTTGATGACCAGATCTAAAATGTAAAAAATGTAAACACAGAAAAAGGTTTCTAAAAAGTATTTTTTTAAATGAGAATAAGATAATAAATATAAGAGTATAACATCCTCCATGTCTGTCTCCTCAGCGTGTCCAGTGACCTGACAGTGCTGTGTGTGCTGGTGCTGTGTGTGTGCCTGTACATCCCAGGGTTGGTGGTGTGTAAGAAAGCTGACGTCGTCTCCGAGGCGAATGGGAAAGTCCACTGCCTTTCTGATAACTCCCCGTGTGACCCAAATCTCTATGCTGTTACAATCCACACTGGTCTCTGCTCTGCCGCCTGTATGAGTGCGAAGGTAAGGTTGTGTTTTGTTCCTTTAAATGATTAATTATTTTAAATCATATTGTTGTTCTTTGTCAAAATGAATACTATCACAACCAGATAGTATTCATGCAACCAGACAAAAATGAATGAATGCTTTCAAAATAACAACATTAATGGCTAAAATGTCGATAAGTGGAATTTTTCAGTGAAGCCAATGAAGTCCAGTACTAATATGTCGGAGAAACTCATACACTGTATGTTTACCAGGTTTACATCGTGCTGAAAGGTGAAGATGGGTTTTCGCAGACACGAGAATTACAAGTCCCAGGGTGCACTCTGTTCAGGAGGAACTCCCAAGACACCTTTATTTTCAGGTAAAATCCAAATATCTCCAAGTATTACCTTCAACAAGACTTTATAAGAGGTGTTATTTTTTTTGTTTATTCCATAATATCAATTCACGGAATACAATACTTACAGTAGCTTTATGAAATGTCTGGTTGGCTCATTCATTCTTCATTGTATTTTTGTGTCTCTGACCCCACAGTGCAGCAGACAGTCTGGGCCCAGTGTGGGGGGTTCACATCTGGCATGACAACTCTGGACCCTCCCCATACTGGTACCTCAAACAGGTGGAGGTATCTGAGGTAAAGTCCAGCTATTAAGTGTTTGTGAATGTGCTGTTTCCTCCGACCTTCAACTCCACCATCCAGATGTTTTGTTTGCCTGCTTTTAACGCAGGTGAAAAGAGGACATGTGGAGGGACGCGCTTGGCTCTTCGTCGGTCAGTGCTGGTTGGCTGCGAACAAAGGCGATGGGCGGGTGGAGAGAGTGCTGCGAGTTTGCACTCAGGGAATCGGCTTTGCTGAGGTAGGGCGCTCACGTACACATGTGAACAATAAACACAGTTTCATCCATCCTTCCATGTGATCCTGGGTCTCTCCACCTGTATGCTTGCAGATGTTGTGTCTCAAGCTGTCTGACTACTTGGCCGACCACCACATCTGGATATCGGTGCACAGCTGCCCCTGCCCTAACTCGTTCACACACACTCAAAGGCTTAGCGTGAGCCTGCTGCTGCTGCTGGGGTACGCATGTGTCAACACAGCAATCGTATCACAAATGGATGATCAGGTAGGACAATAAAAGATTTTGAGGTTTGGTGCATGAGAGGTCCAAAACATGTTACTCATAAGGCTGTTATTCCTGATCCCTTGTTTACAGTTGCCGTTCGAGCTGGGGATTATTGATGTATCAGCTGTTTCGGTGACTACAGGAGTATTAAGTGTGGTGGCAGTGTTGCCTGCAGCTGCAGTAATATCTTTCCTGTTCCGACTGCGTGAGGTCGAGCGGACGGGGTCAGGAGTCCAACACGCAAAGGGGAGGAAGACCGAAAAGGACTTTTTTGAAGGTGTGGTTTCTACTTAAAGAGAGTTCAACACAGAATGTCTCCTCTTTCTTAGGAATAGACATTGAAAATGATGCATAGATCACAATAAAATGTCACTTTTCAACTTTTTTCCTACATTATGACATACATTAACTGGCCCTTTGATTCTGTTTCATCAGAACATCATTAATCCACTTTCTCCACCAATGAGATGTTTTATTTACTCTTTTCTTTTCTTGTGTCTTCTCCTCCCTTTCTATTTTTCCTTATTCCATCGTTGTTGTGTCTCCTCACAGATGCCCTTTCACTGACTGACAGTATATTTGAGCCCCATCTGTCTTGGAGCAGTCTTCAGCAGTGGGCGCAGGAAACCTGGAAAAAGAAATACCAGGTTACACCTCGAGCATCTCTTTTTCTCTCTCTTTCCGTCTCTGTATGTCTTTGTTCTCACAACAGTTTTCATCCCTATCTAACATCCCATTGCAGGGCACAGACCTGCCGCCAGCCTCCACTATGATTCTGGAGAATAAAAATGCAGACAAAGGACCTGCAATCAAGACAGATGTGGTCATAAGAAAGGAGGACGCTATAGTAGTTGAGAACAATATGAGACCAGAGCTTCAAAGTTTGTCGCTGATTACTGAGAGGAACGATGTTGACCAAACACCTCAGGGAAAAGAGTCGGATCTTTTAAGCGAAAGCAGCGGGTTTCATTTAACCCAGAAAGCCCCTTTGTCCGGTGCCAGGGATGGAGGTCAAGCTATTCAAAAGGAGAAAGATCCTCAAGGGAAAAGGAAGGAAGGCAGCCATCACCAGGCGGCGTGGTCTTGTAACAGCGGTTGTTACCGTGCAGTCGACCAGCTTAAAGGGAGAAGGTTCAGGGCAGTGTCTCAGTGGTGTCACTGTTTGGCCTGGACGCTGTGTCTGCTGTCGTCCCTCTCCTGCCTGGTGCTCTCTGCAGTGCTGGGAATGAGGTAGTAGATGTGTAATGGCATTAAATGGATGATAAGTACGAAGCCAGTGGTGTGGATTATGCTTAATTGTTTACTTGTGTGTGTTGTGCCTCAGGTTCAGCAGCAGCAAGGTTCTGCTATGGATACACTCTCTTTTCTTCTCCCTGATCTCGTGCATCTTCCTCATCCAACCAGCTGTGGTAAACTAATACCAGCCATTTTGCAGCCTACATTTCAAATAAATAATCATTTGAAGTGAATTTGAAATGCAATTTAACACTCTTTAACTCTTTGCACTCTACATGTTCTTTATCTTTTCCAGATAATTACAGTGGCAGTGGCGGCCTCCTTTTGGTACAGAAAAAGAGCAGACTTTCACAGTTTCTCCAGTATAAGAGAGTCTGAGATAGAGACTTCAAAACTGCAGAGCCACAATGGTGTTAATCAACCAGAAGAGCGGTTTGAGACATCTGCCTTTCCCCAGGAGAGATGCTCATACCTTGAAAAGGTAGCCTTTCCTCTCTTTCATTCTGTTCTCATCCATTTACATCTTTTAAAACATAAAGTCGATTTTTTCTGATTGACAGCGGCTTGGAGCTCGTCAGCGAGCCCGTTACCTCCGTCTCGTGCGCCCACCGACTCCAGCAGAGCTGAGGAAAACTCGTGGGAAGAAAAGAAGAGAGACACTTATCCATAACACCCTCAGGTGTGTCTGTGTGTCTTTGTGTATGCGTGCACCCGTTCGTATATGATTTAAAGCTGTTACGTCCTTCTCTTGTCATCCAGGGATTTGTTTTTCTGTGGCTCCATGCTTTTCCTGATGCTGTGTATCAACTATGGCAGCTCATTCACTCACCATTACCACCTCAATAAAGCAGTCCGAAAACAGTTTCTAAGGTAACGTTTGCCCATGCATGCTGTCTCTCTCTTTGTCTCAGATTGCTTTCTGATTGAGACACTCCAAAATCATATTTCACCTTTCAACAGGGGCCACGAGAATGCATTTATGTCCATACAAAAGCACGAGGATTGGTGGGAGTGGGCACAGAGCAGTCTCCTTGCTTTACTGTACAAGAATACATCAGCCACAACTGAGGTAAGCTACAAGATCTCTGCAGTGATTCATCCATCCATTGCCATTCAGTGAAAATAGGAAAATGGTTTACCTAAGTCTCTATAACCCACTCAAAGAAATGTCCCTGTGAAGGAAAGATCGTATTTAATTTTTCATCATTATAAAACCAAACAAACACGTTCACCTTCTTCACCACTTAATAGTTTGCTGTCATCCAACAGTCACACGTGTTGATTGGAGAGCCGATCCTGTGGAAGACGGAGGTGTCCAGCTCATCTCCGGGCCAGGTAACTAACAGAAGGAGACATGCCTTTACATATAGTCATTATAAGTATAGTATACTTATTTAACCTAATCTGACTTGTTTTATTAGTGCCATTATAATTACATTTACTGAAAGTACAATAATTCTTCTGATTTAAAAATAAAACATTTTGCACACACTGAAAACCAACCTTGTTAATAGTTTTCCATAATAACTAAAGTATGTAATATTTTAATAATGTGTGTGTTGTGGAAAAAAAAGCAAGCTAAGCTAAAAAATAAATCAACCACATCTTTCTTGATTGATCCAGTGTAGGACTTAAATAATCACATGGTGTTGTTACTCAAGACATTATGCTGCTGTGTTTTACACTAACTCCCCCTGTAGAGGGTGCTGTTTCACAAGCACGGGCCCAGGTCACAAGCATAATATGCTTTATTAGTCCAGCAATAATTTCATTATCTGTCAAGGTATAGAATTTATTACACTGAGAGATTAATGCATTCTTGTACTGTATGTTTGTTGAAGCTAACATTGTGTCAGTTACCTTTGATTGTGTCAGATAAATTGATTTGTCCTATCTGTCTATGTACTGTGTATGCCTGCTCAGGTCACCATTGAGACTCTCATACCAGAATGTCTTCGCTTATTCTCCTCTGCGAGCAAAACATCCACTCACCCACAATCCAATGCCTTGGTTCCTATGGCAACACCTCCAAGGACATGTGGTCACCTGGGCTGCTACACAGGAACAAGTGCTACAATTGGCTTAGGCCACACGAAGTGAGAAGCACACATGGTGAAAATCGTTATTTGAGTTTTTCCAAATGTGATCTCTGCTCTAATGTCTGCTATGTCATCGCCACCATCATTCAGTTGTCCTCTGCCCTCCTGCAGGTGTGACGCTGCGTCCAAACTGAAGCCCCTGCATTCAGCCGGCTGGCTGTGTGGACGAACGGTGGCCGTGAGCGTCCAGTTCACCTTGTTCAGCCCCGCACCCAACTTGTTCACCGGCGTGACGGTGCTCGCTGAGCGGAGCCCCACCGGTGTCCTGCTGCCCTCTGCCATGGTCCAGTCAGTTAGGGTGTATCACACTCCTGCTGTGCGGGACTATGTTGTTATGGTGTGCCAGGTAAAATGCTACATTACCTTTTATCTGTAAAAACATCTTCAACACCATCATAAAGCCCCTGAGGAAGCAAAATCGACATTTTGATCACAACATCTCATGAGACGTTAGGACGGTTCCTCATGTTTTTTCTTCCTCCCCTTTAGCTCCTCTTCCTTCTCTTGTCTCTGCTGCAATTCTGCGATCAAGTGTACACTGTAGGGCAGCAAGGGCTGATGGGATACTGGAGGACACCCTGCAACTGGCTGGAAGTGAGTCTACGTCACAGGCAAAAATATTATTAAAAGTCTTCCAATGCGCTCAGCTTGAAAATACAGTACACACATGGAAACACACCAATGCAAACAAAGATCACATTGACCCAGCCGAAAGGGTAAAGTAACCTGCAGCTCTTAAACTAACATACCTGTGAAGTAAATCACACAGAAAAATGATTTGAAGGTCAAAGCACCCAGGTACCTTTTATTCTCTGCAGTTAAAACCATGTTGGTTATGCTTTGCTGCTGTAGAAACACACCTCACTTTCTCTTTTGCAGGTTGGTTTGCTGACAGTAACCCTTGTGTACTACATTTATTACGTCTGTCACTCCATTATCATCATGGAGGTTGTGGAGCTGCTGCAGAGACACAACTACAGAGGACATGTTGACGTCAGCCTCCTAGCTACCTGGGAACAGGTGAGAGAACGAGAGCCCGTCCTGCTTTAATTTATCACAGTGCCTTATCTTTAAAAAGATAATTATAAGTAGTTTATTGGCAGAACATTATTACAACTTTACATTTAACATTACTTTCTAGTTAAAGATGGGTTTTTAAAGATGATGGCAATGATTCACAGGGTTTAAGAGGTCTTTTGTGTCTGCAGTGTATTCGTACTCTGCGTGGCGTCACGCTGTTCCTCCTCACCATGAAGAGTGCGACTGTGCTGAGGGTGAGCGGGACCATGGCCGCCTCTGCTTCACTCCTCACACGCTCACTCTCCAGCCTTTTCTGGCCAACGGTAAACACATTGTGCAGCAATACCATCAGTTAGTCAATTCCAAGCACTACATGTTGAAATATTATTTGGGGGAAAATCTGGTCACTGTTTTCACATGTTCTGCCTTCATGTGTCCACAGTGTCAGATTTTTCCTCGGGTACTGATAACATAATGGTACACCCTGTTGATGCTTGATTGTCATTAGCCTTTTTAATATACTGCACTACTGTCCAGTTGGAGGAACTTGGAAAAATACTAGAAGGTATAGGTAAGAAACAAAGAGCAAGGTCACTGACAGACAAAAAATATTCAAATGGTCTCCTTTTACTGTGCTAGATTTCAGGTTTAATCCTGATGGTGGCGCTGTCCTGCATGGGGAACCTCCTGTTCGCACAGAGCTCCTGGGCCTTCAGCTCATTTTCACGCTCTCTTCAGACTCTGCTCTGTAGCTGCTGGGGTCTCAGGGCCGGAAGGGGCCTCCTCCTCCATGGGCGTGATTTCCTTTACGGTGGAGTTCTCTATCTGTCTTCCACTGTGGTGTTGACAGCAGTGGTACATATATATACTATCATTTGACAGGTTTTTTTCTTTGTAAAAACTGTGACAGAATGGATAATGCACTGATTTATGCAGGCATTAAGTCTTTGCACAACTTATTCTCAGTCAGAGTCGACATCACTGTTGTGTTCGAACAGCCGTCTGTCTTTCTTGTAGGCGATAGGTGTGGTGTCCTCGTTGGTCAGAAGGGCCAAAAGGTCTCAGAGCAGGGGCAATGTCTTCACCGTAGCAGAATTAGCCGGCTACATCAGACGGAGGGTGTCTGAGTTCACTGGGCAGCGTAGACCAACGTGGATTGAAAATCCTGATGAAAGGAGGGTAAGGATAAAAATCCGTTGTATCCTTCTCATTATCTATATATCATAGTCAAATTATGTTGGTGTAACAATTGAGACTATGTTCAGGATTATTAACGGACTATCTCATGCTATGCTATGCAATGCTACTGTGGGTATTTCTTCAAATTAAGACTACATTTTCCATAAATCCTGTTGCCTCTTATTGTACCTCCTCATATGTCACAATATTATGTTACACATTACACCCCTTCATTTTATTTGTAGAGTTTACACGTACACAAATTCAGAAGTATCTTACTTTGCCTTTGGGTTTTTCAGACATATCACTTTGAGGAGTTTGAAAGCTTAGTGGATGAACTACTGTTCAGACTCAATGCCCTCTCAAACAGTCTGCACCACACTCTGCCCCCCAAAGCACATCGCTACAGGGAGGAGGACAGTCCTGTCATCTCACCTCCACAGGAGCCATCCAGCATGGCTGCACTGGTGAGTTAACCACATGTCAAATATCCAGAAAAACAATAGAAATTGTGTGTGATGTGATGTGTGATGCTGTTCCAGGACTTAGTAAAAACACAAATAACAGAGGAGACAGTGTTGAGTGATCACACAGATGTCAGTGCCCATGGAGAAACCCCACCTGCATCTCACTTGCTGAGGTAATAACATTAGTCCAGCATCTACTTCGGCTATAGGCCATTGTTAGATTTCAAAATGATAAGAAGTCCCATGTTTGTTTTTTGCATGAAACTACATTACCAGGTCCAAGCTTGAACTGAAGATACTGCAGTTCCTGTATCAAAGAGGCCAAAAGGGAAACAATTGCTCCTCAGACATTGTCGTGGCATCGGATTATTCACAACAACCTGGAACTAGAGCTGAAGAAAACCCAAAAGACAGAGAGCTCCAGACTTATTTAAAGGCACAGAACTACCTGTCCCTCCCAGAGTCAGCATCACCCAAAAAGGTTTGGACAGAAGATGTTCTGGAGACACAAGTTGACCAATGGATGAAAACAAATGACAGTTGCTGGTTAAGTAAAACTCAGGCCACTCACACAGAGGTGGTGGTGGAAGTTCTGGTGCATGAGGAACCTGGGAGTGCAGATAAACAACAGGGTCCTTATTGACACTGCAAGCAATTCAGAACGCAAGATGTCTTAAAGGTCTTCATTTTCTATTCTGTTAAGATAAACTGTATAGAATGATTGATACAATATAAACAGGCATTGTTACAAAGACTTTATAACTAGTTGTTCATCACTTTGTAATTGATTAATGAACAGTTTATTAATTGTTTGCAAATCACAAATAAACAAATTTGTGATGCATAAATAAAGATACATTTTGGGTTGTAACGTCATGGGTAAAAAGGTCATTAATAAAGTGATTTTTCCCTTTTACAGTAAGCAATTAAATCTGCAGTTAGGCATATTAGCTAGTTATCAATACATGTATTTTAGTTTAGATCATAAGCTGCAATAAAGTCTACGGTTTAGACAGTGCCCCTCCTGGCACCTTAAGAGCTGACTATGTTTACATGGGGATGTGCACCAACTAAAGGGATCCTTTAACTTAATGTACCTGCAACCTGCCACTCCATCCAT
>JAVQJL010035138.1:0-10882 GCA_036024295.1 Nannoperca obscura
TCTTGACTCTATTTTCTATTCATTTCACAACGTATGGTGGTGAATAAGTGTGACTTTTCATGGAAAACACAAAATTGTTTGGGTGACCCCAAACTTTTGAACGGTAGTGTATATTACAGAAAAAAATATTTCATGACATTGATCTGTTAATACACAAGGTTTTATAATATTTATATATATAATATTGGTGAATTTGTACAGAGAGTGACAGTAGATGCAATGTTAGTACAGCTAAACTCGTTCATCTTCACTCTCCAGCAAGGTTCTACCCCTGGTGCTGAGGCTGCCACAGCAGCTGTTCAAAACATTCTGTTTGCTTCAGTGAGTTTTATTCTCTTTCAAATTCTTTTTTGTTTGTTTGATATTTGAAAGGTTTTGTTTGATTTTACTGGCACAAATCTGATTCCATACAAGCTCCAGGGCGAATTTTCCTCGAGACGAAAGTGGCATTGAGAGTGACAACGAAAGAGAAACTGAGGAAGTGTGTGAAGCTGTTCTGACAAACGCATTTACTTAATTAAAAGTAAAAAAAATATTTCTGCGTAACATCTTTCTGTGTAAATATATCATGTTACAACGTGCACACCTGCAGCTTACAGACAAGTGCGGCCTATATGCTATGTACGAAATGTTTTTTCTTTTTAAATTGGGAGGGTGCAGCTTATGTTCAGGTGCGCTCAATTGTCCGGAAATAACGGTACCAACTCAGCCTGTCTGACTTAATATGAAACAAAAAGAGGAACCATTCTTGCAACTCAGCGTTTCCCCTACAGTGCAATTCAGAACAAACCGTTACGGCCGTTGTTCGGGGTAGGTTGTTTAATACTTATCTTAACTGTATATACTGTATAGTATGTTTCATATATTTGTATTATTTATTTTGATCAATAATGATTTGATTCCATGTGATTGTTTGTATTGACCACACCACACAGAAGCCGTTGTACTTCTCTGCTTGAAGTTAAGTTAAAAGTGATTACCGAATGAAGATTTTGTAATTTTTCAAGCTGACTTATTCCTTGGTTAAGTGCAGCCAGCGACCTATATTTATTTACGTTATTACGTTTCGTTGTGTACAGTTATTATTACGTTTTATAAATATTATGCGGTGGTATAAATGCGTCATACATTGTCATGTATTTAAATGTTAAGTTGGACGGTTAATATGATGACTGTGCTCAGTCCTAAGTACATTTTGCCAATTTTAGTTTTGTGCTCATGTTTTCTAGAAAACCTACAATGGATTTCGACAGTGATGATTATTGTCCTGACATGTTTGACTTTGCAACCATCAGTGGCACCTTCTTCATTTTGATCTTTATCTTCAGCATCACAGGAAACATTCTCCTCTTATGTGTTGTTGTCTTCTGCAAGAACCTGAGCAATGTCACAAATCTGTTCGTCCTGAACCTGGCCTGCTCTGATTTGGTCTTCACTTTTACACTTCCATTCTGGGCTGTCTATGAGTTGCACCACTGGGTCTTCGGTGACTTTGCCTGCAAATTTTTGACCGCGGCATACATTGTTGGTTTGTACAGTAGCGTCATTCTGCTGACTGCGGTGACTGTGGATCGCTTCATAACAGTGGTGCTGCGCAACTGGCCAAACAAACCTGCAAGGAGGCGGAAGTGTGCAATTGCCGCCTGCTCAGCTGCCTGGATCATCAGCATTGCTGCATCTGTGAGTGATGCTGTCAAAATGAAGGTGGAAACCCACTGGAGCGGCCTTTACACGTGTGAGGATCTCTCTGATGGTCCTGATGTCCACCTTGGATATCATCTCCAAGTGTCACTCCTCTTCTTCCTCCCATTTGCCATCATTGTTTTCTGCTACTCTGCCATCCTCAAGACTGTTTTGCAGGCTTCAAACAGAAACAGCTACAGGACTGTAATTGCAGTGTTATGTATTGTTACAGTCTTTTTCATCTGCTGGGGACCTTTCAATATTGTGCTTATGATCATGTCTTTGTATAAACCCAAAGACTGTCAATCAGCTGAACGCTTGGACTTTGCCCTTTCTATTAGTCGAATACTTGCCTTTTCTCAGTGCTGTATGAACCCTCTGCTGTGTATGTTCTCACAAAGGTTGCGAAGACATCTATTGCAATTTCTACATTGCGAGGATACAAGAAGGAACAGGGAGAGAGCCATTGGCCAGAACACTTCTGTTCAGAATGTGGCTTTTATAACACAAAACTCTGCTGTTGTGTTGGATCTACCCTCCAAATAGAAATTTGCCTTTGAAACGAAACATTTATTCAATTAGTAAATGCTTTTTACGCAATATAGTTGTTGGTTTTATTTAAATTTCAAATAATAATATAATAATAATATAATAATCAGCCCTTGTTAATGAACATTGCTGTTACTGTACTATTTTTTAATAAAAATAAGCTGGAATCTACTTAAGCTGTTTTGACTTTGTTTTTTACCAAATGTTGTGACATGGCAGGATAGGCTGACTTGTAAATTTTGCTGTGCAAATACGTTTCTCTGGAAAAAGTCCCAGATGGAGTGGTTCACATCAGCTTAATAAGACACGGATAATACAATCACTGAGACTAACAGCAAGCAGCACCTAGAGCGACACTGAGTGCATGCAAGGTAAGGTTTCTTAAACTGAATTTGCTGAATAGACAAACCTTGTATGTGTGCGTGTATGTTAGTGAATGAGGTGTCTGCTGTGAAATAGCTTTTATTGACCAACATCTAATAAGGAAGATTTTATCCAAGTTGACTAAGAATATATTGTCATGAATGTTATTTGCCGATGCCGTTCAAAAATTACAGAATGAACATCATATCTTCATTTCTTTATCAGAGCTTTGTAACTTCCTGGCAAGACGTCAACAAGTAAACGATGGCCCTTGACAGCGACTACAATGACAGCGTCTACTCTGACTATGACGACTATGCGTTGTATGATGACGTTGAGTTCAGCATGGTAGAACATCAGGTAGAACAACAGAAACCTTGATTGGCCCTTTTCTTTCTCATACCCTTCATAATCATTACTTTCTGCTCTGCCTACAGTGTGGATAACAGGGCAGGATAAACTGGGGTTTTCAAGATAGTTTTAGGGATGATTGTAGTTTTTTTCCTTAGTTTGGCACCATTCAATATTTTGCTTTTGATACATTCCTTGATGGTCGTCAATGTTCTGGAAATAACACATGTATGGATACAGGCAATGTACTTTTTACAGTTAAAAAAGACACTGCTTGACTTCCACTGTTGCCTGATCCCACTGTTCCATATATGTGAGGCATCTCCCTGTGCCATGTTACACTTCATCCCAGAGCAGAGAGTCAGAACCTCAGATCAATGCCAGTCTGTCCACATGATGCCGCTATGTAATATTTATCTGAATACTAAAATGAGGACATTTTAATTTACTGTGACTTTAGATTTAGATTAGTTGTTGCAAGCTATCTATTTAGCTTTGTGCATTGGTTGAAAACACTGTCTCTGGTTGACTTTCAGACACTTCTACTAACTAATTTTCAAAGGAGATTTAATCTAAATTCTTATAGCATCCATGTTTTTGGTCATGTCAAACTAATGTACTTATGTAGCTAATGATATGCTAACTCTTGATCTTGAAAGTAACAAAGTCACTACTGTAGACGAAATCTTTATTCCTAAAATGGAGAAGTCAAGTCATGAATAGTTAATTAGTGCAACATGTTGTTCATCCATTTATAACTGTAACCCTCCTTGTGTGGTCTTTAACAGGTTTGACATCAAGAACGTTTGTTTGCTATGACTAAATGAACAATGTTTGTTGACTTTGCCCTCCTAGGGGAAAAGAATTAGCCCACTGTAGATAATAAGCCAGATAGCTGGACAAGTTAACACTTGCAGCTTAAGTTAGAGAAACATCCTTAATGCATCCTTACAATTTTATCTCTTGTGTTTGTGCTTTTGTAAAGACAAAAAAGATACCATCTTTACAAACATATAAAGAAGAAGGTTGACAGACCTGCGTTGCCTAGTTACGTTTGCTAAACTATGATTGGACAAGTGCTGTTCAGGTTGGAATTAAGCTAACAGTCAATTGCAAAATAACAGTAACAGAGTGCATAATGCAGTGGTGTGAACTACTATTGTAGATGGCATTAGAGTTAAACAAACATATAGTGATTGCTGAATATTTTGTGGTTATTGTTATTGCTTGGCTTGAAAGAAAGAGGAAGAAGCAGTAACTTTGTTTTCTAACGATGGCAGGAAACAGCAGCATACCCACATCTATATTTAACTGCACACTGTAATTCTTCTAACTTAAAGTAACACTTAACATCCCGTTGTTATGATGATTTTACTGCACTGAGCAAATCAACCCACAAGATGGCATTCTTGTGAGTTAATCAATGATCAATTCAATGGTCAATTTTTAAGAAGAGAAAAGAATTTAAAATTATGAAATGATGTGATTTGTTCATTTTAATCTCATGCTATGATGTTAATTTGATAAGTTAATGTTTTACACAGTGATGTACAGGATGGATAATTTAACTTCAAATGCCATGTAATTTTTATAAGAAAGAGTGCTGTTAATATATGTAATAAAATATCTTTAAAACACAATATATAATCCACGTTGAATTAGAGCTCTTTAACACTTAACATTATGTTAAATCATATTTCTAGGTAAAACAAGCCTGTGTTTTTAATTATAATTAACTATACACAAGCTAAATCAAACTCTCTGACTTTTGTAACTGTATACCTCCATATTTTTGGTAGGTATTGTTCCTTGTGCACCCACTGTAACTGAAAATAAAGCAATTCTGAATCTAGTTAATTCATTTTTGCTTTTTCTTCTATTTCTTGTTTTTATTAAAAACAATTTAATACATATTAGACAAAATGTTAGGGAAGAACCATGTTTCCTTCCAGAGTGACCTTGTCTATGTGACATAGAATAAACAAATTAACCCCCAGCAGCAGGATCTATAAAATAAACTATTACAGACCGCATATTTGTGATTAAAGTCTCAGTCAGTCAGGTATGTCTAACTCAATGTATGCTTTTGGTTGCTTGTCTTTAAAATGATGTGTGCCAGAAATTCCAACTGTAGAGTAATTTAGCTGTATGTAAACTTTTCCCCCCATTGTGGTCCACATCTTTTAACTCTATTATATGTAATGTGCTTCTCCAGAGCCCTGTCAGTGTAATGGTTGAGTAGTGCTGCCCTGATGGCTCCATGGGGGGTCCAGAGAAGAGTGTGTAGGGACAGCTCAGTGGGCCACTGTAACAGCACTCGTATCTGTCTCTGGGGGTAGATTAAGCTTAATTAACTAAACCATCCAGCACGCTTGGATGAATGGATATAAGTCAAGGGCAGAGCAGTCACGGGTGTGCCCATACATTCTCTGGCAGACACTGGGAAATGGTATTGTGCTGAATTTAATCTGTGTGTGTGTAATAGCAGAAAAAAAGTGGATACTGCAGCTATGATAAAGTTGTGTGTACAAGTCACTAATAATAACGACCTGCATTTAGTCTATAATGTGTCTTTATGCAGTCAGTAAACTACCAGCAAAAGAGATTCAAGATTCAAACCTGCATTGGACCTGTGTGATGCAGTTTTAGGAGAAGCCATTCCAAAAAATGTTATATATTTCCTCAATTTATGAGTTCACCAACAGCTTTTGGACTTATCAGCATTTCTGAGAAGAATGCGATCAAACCTATGTTAGATCCCAATCTTACCTTGTTGTGGCGTGGCCGCTGCTACGAAAAATGCGTTATTTTTAATGTGCAAATACAACAATATGCAGGAAGTTATTCTAAGAATTAATAACTTCTAATGACAGAGAAAATACCAAATTAGACAAATACAGTAGAAAACCCACCCCACGGAGCTCAAATACAAAAGACAATCTAAGTCATCCCATTTTTTATCTTCGAGTCAGAGCATCTCTTTCTCCAGATAATTTTCTTAGCAAATGATGTTGTTGTTCAATCCTGTTTTTAGCCACAAGCTAAACAGCTGTTGCTGTTTTCTTATGTAGACTCTGCTACCCACCCTCCCTGGCCCTAACATTCACTGCCTGCTTTTCTTTTCTCCAGGGCAACTCACCCTCCTTTTTCACATTGATATCTCCAGTTATCTATAACGATAATTACACCGACCATATGTGAATTAAATTGATGACTTTCAAATGTGTAAATGTGTTTGTACTTGGTACATATTGCTAATAAAGTCTTACTGCTTGTTAATCTGGACTGTCAGGGAAATGCGTGCACATCAATTAAGTGTGTCAGCCTTGTCATTATAAACAACTGTTTTCGTGAACGAATCAAATATAGATGCCTTAATGCTCGCATGACACTGGCATGTATTTTACTAATGCACCTCTCACTGATTGAATTTGTCATGGGAATAAAATGTTTTAAAAAAGGATTAGATCCCCTGTTTAACCGTACACGTAAATGCAATCTTTGTTTGGCTCAATCATGAATGAATCCAGGAGGGTGACATGTTTGTTCTTAAAAACGTGCATTTAAAAGATTATAACCACCTCTCATGCTTCATCTTGGCCTTTATTTTGCTACTGCAGTGCTACATCTCTCCACTAGAGGGGACATGTGTATTGGCATAATGCGGTTTCACTTTTATTGATTACAATTTGATGCACTTTCCATATCTGCCACAAACAATTAAGATAGAGATGTACTCTCTTATAGACAGACAAAAAGATCATTAGTCCCCACAAAAGAGCTGTACTGCTTTGAATACATACACAAATATTCACCACAAAGAACAAATGCAGCCTGTCTCTGCAGATCCCACATCATCATATCTCTATATTTTAGGGTCATCCTCCTCTACTTACTTGCTGTTGTCAGATAGAAAAACACAGTGATTAACTACCATGGAGACTTAATTAACAAATCAAACATCTGGATATTCAGACTAGGCCTACTGCAAAGGCTTAACTGCATCTTGTAAGACTGGACATTTGATGTATCAAACAGTTTGTCGTGGTGTTTCTTGCTAAATTTTTCCCATCTGGCTTGTTTTGTATCTTCACTTTTTTTTTTTTATCCTCTACTCACTTTGTAACTTTCAAAGTTCTTTCTTTGTCGTTTTTTTTGCTTAGTTTGTGGCATTGTGGAGGACTGGACAATGATGAGGATGAGGCCACTGAGACTACAAACATAACATTACATAACACTAAAAGCATAACATGGGAATATTCCCTGAAATGTACGTGTCCAGAAAGTAAACATAAGGCCTCCAATAAGAGGATAGCTGTGTTCTGTGGACATTCACATTAGATTTTATGTTTCTATCCACATTAGTCGAGGAATAACATAGCATTGGATGGCATAACATGGGAATATATCTTAAATTTATGTGGCCAAATATTACAGTTTACGCCATTAATAAAGTGAAATAGATGTATTCCCAGAACATTTATTTATTCATTTAGCTCAGAGTGTTTGTCGAAGAGTAAAACCTCCTCATCAGCTGTTATATTTCTCTCCACAACCTCACATCATATCACATAATATCATATCACAACATATATGTTTTAGTCCAAGAGTGCTTTGTAGTACTGTGAATGAAAACGTTTTTTGGATTGTCCCGATGAGAACTGGACCTCCAGACCTGGCACTTACTCTTCAATGCTCTACCCACTGAGCTAATATCCCACAGACCATGTTTTTTGGCTTACCCTTCCTTATCCTCAGGCTGCACCAGCTGCCGTCTACCTCCGACCACACTTCACGCCCCCGATATGTTGTCCTCTACCTGAATCGTACCTCCTCCTCCTCCTCATCCTCCTCCTCCTCATTTGTAGGTGTTCTATCCCCCATTTTGGCCGCAACTTTCCAAAAGGTGAACAGAAGTGATTTTCAATAGCACCGTGCATGACTAATGGTGGAAACATGTTAAAATCATCGCAGAAATGTCCTTGGGAAGACAAATGAATTTTCAGCAGAATAATTAACTTAATTAACAAATTTGCATGCATATTCATCAGGGCCATTGAAGTCTTTCCAGCTCAGCTTGATGAACGTTGCTGTGTAATAACCAGCTCATTTACATTCTGCCATCCACTGCCATTTGTGTGGATTACTGAGAAAAGGCAAAGTGTGTGTGTGTGTGTGTGTGTGTGTGTGTGTGTGCATGATGCTTGGGTTACATTGTATGAGCACACACTTTTCTCTTTCCCTTAACATGTCACAGAGAGTGCTTGATGAATTGATTTGACATACTGTTTTGTTGGATATACACACCAATATTGGACCCAGCTGCCTGCCCCTCACACACACTGAAATAGAGGGAGCATTCATATATGCACATATTCATACACACATACCTTGCATTAATGTGAGTGATGGAGGTCTGATTCTGTGTGTGTGTGTGTGTGTGTGTGTGTGTGTGTGTGTGCGTGCGTGCTCTACACCTATATCTCCTTGCAACCCCCCCCCCCCTTCTCTCTGGTGGGCAGTTCTTGGCACCGATCCTGAGTCGTAAACCCTCCTGGGTTGCCAGACTGTGCGTTGTTAAAAACGCGAGGCCCTCCGTACCCCCTCCCCATCTCTGCAGGGCAATCTTTAAAGGCAGCAAGGTGTGACGGCACAGACTGGCAGCTTGGCAGCCATGCCCGAGGATACCAACGCTCCGTCAGCCGTGAACGGGCACCATCACTTGGGCTCGCCTAACTAATACGCTCGCCGTACATGTGCCTTTCTCATGCCTCATCTGTGCCAGTCAGAGACAAAGGAATTCATTAAGAAATTTCACATAGCGTTGTATTGTGATTTTGCCTGGATACAGTTAATTGGGAATTTCACACAAGCTAAGGTAACTGAGGGAGAGATTATCCAAATGAGTTCGGAAAAGTTAATTACACTCACTTGGCTGTATGTGCCCTTGATCTGGTTGGGCAAGGAACAACAGGAGAACTTATTTTAAGCTTGTGCATTATATTTCTCTAACAATATGTTTCTCATTCTCATCATGCATATTTCCTCCAACGTAGGTGCCACTGAACACAGTTAGAAAGAGACACTTCCCAGCAGGTCACTTAACAGCCTGTCAGAAAACTGCTGCACCAGTAACATTATCATACCAACATAAAAAGGAATGCAAAGCAAATGCTTTTGCACCTTTAACATAACCAATATGCCGCAATGTCCTGAGATTTTACAGGAGCAATTAACACATTTATTCAAGGGGGAAAAAAACATAAAAAAAAAGAAAAACAGCATCACCTGACACATAAAAACTTGTGATATTCAGCATACTTTCTTCCCTTTGCTTTCTGTGATACTTTCGCCTATGCTTTTTCTGCAGACATATGTTTGACACTTGAAGCTGTTATCATAGCTGGAAGTGTGAAAGAGAATTGTTGCAGTAATATGCCGCTCTTGAGTGAATGTGACAGGAAAATGCCTTTCAGATACAGAATTAGCATTTCCAAGTCTTGTCTGACAAAACAGTATTTGTCTTCCATACTGATAACAGTGAAGTCAAGTTTGCCAATGAATTTCTCCAGAAATTGTTTGTTAGTATCTTTGGAGAATAAGTTGTGTGATAAAAAAAAAGATTCCACGCTGATTGACATTTTTAATGACGTGTTTTAGTCATAAAAAAAAAAAAATCCAGTTTATTGCGTTGTCTGACCCTCTTTGTTTTGAAGCTTCCACTCAAGCAAGACGAATACAAAACACAAATGGACCATTAAACTGACCTTCAAACTGGGCCCTATGAAAATCAAATGGCTGTCACCACAAAGATGGGGAGATTTACAGAACGACAGCCTGTTTCCCTCCAGTGAGAAATATGAAAAATACACATCAGATGCTCGTTTTCATGATCCTTGTTTTTGAAGAAACAACAACTCTCACAGCTCGAGTGAATAACTCTAAGAAAGCTTCGATCATAGACCATGAAAGGAAGGTTTTTTTTATGGATGGAAACAGCAGACTCTCCCCTGCAGAGTTGCTTTGTTGGCCTGCTGATGTGATTGTAGCTTTGCTATAATGGTATAATACTGGGCTTACTTGAATATAATACCCTGGCTAAGCCACACACACACTCTCGAACTTACATACCATAGATGAAGATGAAATAACACCTGGGTTTGCCATAAAGGGATGAGGATCGTACCTTCAAAGTAGACCTTCTGTCTGTGGAGTCCACAAACATTAACAGAAACAAGAATTTTCAACATTAGCTAGAGAGAACTTGGCCGAGTCTGGGAAAAAAATCTTTTAACTTCTTTGTATCCCTTCTTTTGAGGTAGAGGGGGGGATGTATTTGACGACGGTACTGTTTGATGGTGCAATTGATGAGAAAGTTCTGAAGAAAGTCCCAGAGCCTCAGAGGAATTTGATTACCTCCATCCATTATCTGCACAGTGAGCAATCGCGAGGCTCACCATCTGTCATCCGTTTCATTTGCATCGTCAACACCTGCCCTGCCTGTTTATGCCTTCACATTTTTTATAAGCTGTCTTTCATGGCACGGAAAAATGTTGACTTTTCCTTCTAAATACATTAATTCCACAAGTTCAAAGAACATATTGAATGCAGAACAACTTGGTTTAAAAAATACATTCAAGCTGCTTTCACAGCTTAGTGAACAATAAAGTGTTTCATTTCATGGATAAATAGATAGATATATAGATAGATAGATAGATAGATAGATAGATAGATAGATAGATAGATAGATAGATAGATAGATAGATAGATGGATAGATTTTCCACATCCTCCTGTTTATTACTAATGCATTGTGCTGCATATACTCCCTCTCCTCTCCCTCCTTCCCTCCCTCCCTCCCTCCTCAATCCTCCCCCCCATCCATCCATCCCGTCTCCCATTTCCCCAGGTGGTGCCGACGGCTGCGGGGCCCATTAG
>JAVQJL010035149.1:0-14401 GCA_036024295.1 Nannoperca obscura
TCACATCACAACTGGCCAATAGAAACGTCTTTCAGCGTAGGTCCCGCCCACGGCATGAAGCTGAACCGGAAGCACAACTTTTAGATTCGCAAGCAAAACTTTTAGATTCGCAAGCAAAATTTTTAGATTCGCCTGCAAAGCTTTAGGGTTTGAAAGCAAAAGTTTTTAGATTCGCAAGCAAAACTTCAGGGTTCGCAAGCAAAACTTTTAGATTTGCAAGCAGAATTTTAGGGTTTGAAAGCAAAAGTTTAGAGTTTGAAAGCAAAAGTGTGGAAAGTTTCTCTCTCAAACCACTTGTTTTGACTGTTTGATAAAGAAACAAAATGATCTCCATAATCAAACACTAAATTCTGTTTGTTTTTCAGAGTTTGTGAAGTCAGTTGAATCATTTCCCCCATTCTCACATTTGTTCCTAAACATGTTTAATGCCAGCCATTGTTTCCTTCTGAGAATAAGTTGAAAAATAGTTTGAATTGAAAGGACAGTTGTAGATTGTCATTGTGTGTCACTTAGGATCTGTGCCCTGCCCCCCTGCTATTTCACCGCCTGTATTCCCATCTCGGTGTTAGATTATGGCTTTTTGTGGGGGGGTGGCAGGGTGGGAGGTGAGGATTACTGGTGCTGTGACGCTGTGGCAGTGAATTGGGTCAGCCCACCGGGGAGCAGGTGCGGAGAACACCTTGTCCCAGCAAGGGAGGCATAAGGCTTCCTAATTAGCCACCCCACCTCCCCCCCAGAGAGGAAATATGATGATGCAGCACAACCGCAGCCCACGGTTTCATTGTGCAGATGGTGTCATTAATCTTCCAGACCCAGTGGAAGAACGGAGAACATTTAAGTTGAAACTTCCTGTCCTCCTCCAGCCCTGTCGTCTTGTGTCCCCAATGTCTCGAGGCTCCACGTTATCCCACATCCTCACGAAACATCGACTGCCAGTGCCCAACAAATTCCACTTTACCGCCTATTAATATTAGGATGTGGTGCCGCTTGGGATGCACTGGGCTACTTTAGCAAACTGTAGGCTAACTGTGGCCGTGATGCTGATAGAATAAGCTTTGGTTTAACTTCTGTGTTTGATTTCTTGGGGATTTCCAGGTCTCGTTCTTTATGTCTCTCTTTCGTCTTGTGTTTCCAGACGGGTCGTTTGGGGCCTCCATGCAGGTCCACATTCAAAACGACGGACCTGTGACCATTGAACTGACGTCACCCACTGGCCCCACAGACCCCAGACAGGTTCGTTATCGAGCACGAAGGTTTGGACAAAGTAGTTTGACAAATAAAAACTTTTTTGTTCTTTACCTGAGTTTTCAATCGTATTCCGCTGTCTCACATGAGTGGATGGTGTTTTTCTCAGTTGTCTTGGGGATAGCTTCATTGCCAGATGCAATTAAAAAACTCAGAGAAAAGCTATTAAATGGTCATTTAGATTGTTTTGTGTAAGGTCATTTATTTTACTGAGTGTAACCAGTTGTACACATACTCATTTTCTCTGCCTCTGTACGAATTAGCTGCAGCTCTCTACCCAACTTGAATTCATGCGTGAAGTGTCACTCCACTTTTCAAGGACTCATTTTATTTCTCATTTTGAGCCACTAGATGGTGATCCTCACTCTTCTGCTGTGTGCAGTCGCTCTGGCTTCTCATGTTACATGTAGAGAACAGTATTTGTTTTTTAAAGGAGGCTAATGAGTTGAATAAGACATTGTTATGTCATGTTTATTTTCCATGTATTTATTTATCACTGGCCTCATCTGTGTAATTGTTATGTAGGTGTAACTTATACATCACATGTGAGCCCATTCGATATTTATAGAAATCTGCAAACACATATAAGAATTCCTTTAATTTGATGTTAAAGAGTTGTTTTTAAAATATGTACCAAACAGGACATTTTACAGCTGAAAAATAAGCCATATGTTTAACTTGAAATATAATGAGTATCCATGAAAAGTACATTATAAACAAGTGTTTAAGTTGAGATTTTGAAAATAAATCTCCAAAATATACAAATGCAGCCCATAAAATGATGATCAAAACTATGATAAACGTTAAATGTATGTATGTGTGTGAACTGGGAAAGTATGTATTATGAACATTTAGGCTTCACCAATCAATCTTTTGTATATAAACAATAGATAAAAAGAAATTACCCACAGAGAAATATCCCAGACTCTGCAGCTAAAAGAGCCTTTAAGCCCCTTCTAGCTCATTGTTTTGGTTTCAGGTCCGACAAACGCTGCTCCTGCCCAGCACCAAACACCAGACACACAGTCAGACTCGTTGGTGTACAGTGTGTGGAGACGCAGACAGAAAGACACAGATAAAAGCAGCGTGAACATCGGACTCACAATTGTCAGGTGGCCAGAAATGCGTCAGAAATGCTAATGTTGCGCTGCTGGATGTGTTAATAGGCAACTGTTAACATAACTCTGCAAGGTGCTTTCAGCTTTGCATGCGGCTAACTTAAAATGTTCATGTAGTTGTATTCTGTTGCTTCTCTCTAGCCACAGTAAAGGTTTCACTGCTGCATTTGGTTTCTTATTGACATACATCATCTCTCCCTGACAGATTTATTGGACGGGCTCTCCATTTGATGAGTGCACATTTCTGACTTTCCCTGGATTTGAAATGAGTGATTTGTGTACTGGGAAGGCTGCTGGAGTGGACCGTGTTGTGGTGTTAGACTTCTTTGCTTTACTTATCTCCAACTGTGCAAACAGTACTCAGTACTGTCTAAGTAATCCTGAGTAGAGGCACTGTAGGGTTTATTTGCCCCCCACGATTAAGCATTGAAATACTACAATACAAGCTGAACACTTGATGAAGGACAATGCATGTTGTTTTGTTAGGAAATGCAGACGCGTGAACGCGTGCGTGTCTGCATTTCCGTGCGTGCGGGCGTGCGTGCGTGCGGGCGGGCTTCAGATAATTGGCAGCCCAAAGCCCACATGCACAGGCTCTCGGGGAGCTCAGACTCTGCAGTACCTGTGGGAACCTGCTCCTCAGCATGCTCAGCCTGTTCTCTGTCCACTTCAGTGTTCAGCTGACCTTGTTCAGGCTCGGGTAGGACCGCTAGACGGCTTTGCATGTGCTCTGTTCTTTTTGGGGAAAGAAAGGATGTCTGTGGTGCTGAAGAATAGACGAGTTGATCGACGTCATCTCAAGTTCTGGGAACTTGTGATGGGCGGGGCTGAATATCAAACCTCAGGACTTTTTTAGCGCCCACCAAAATATGTCCAGAACACCAACTTGCCAGGATCGTCGATCATTGAATGTCTGCTCTTGTGTAGCCTTGTTTACTTGATTTAGGTAACATTTTTACATTTATAATACATTTTCTCTTTCTTTTATACTGTCTAGTATATTTATGTTCATAATTTTGTCGTGTTTGCATTGTTTTATGAATAAAACCAAATCACAATAATGGTTCGTTGCAGCTCTAGATATCTCTCTGAATAAACCATTTGTTTACAGCCATTTACTAAATAGCAGAATCTCCGCTGCACTGAACATAGCAGCACAGACCAGAAGCTAAGTAATGCAGATATTACACCATGGAAACCAAAGACAAAGACGTCCTCGCCTCTCAGTAACAGAGACGCACATCTCTCAGCCTCTTATTCCAGCCGTTTGAAAGGAGTTCAAATATTCGTCTTCCTGAATCAATTCGAGTCACTTCCCTGGAACGTGGCCAGCGTCCTTATGCTCTGGCTTCGGGCCGCCTTTGGCTGCTCACCCCTTGGTGGGCTTGACTTGCTCACCCAAAGGGGAGGGACATTAAGCAGCCCTCAGAATTTTAATCTTGTCTGTTTGGGATGTTTTGCCGTGGGGGCCGAGGAGCCGAAGCCAAGGCTGAACATGAGGGATAAAAGGCCAGCCAATAGGCTAAGCTTGGCACGGGGGGGAATGAAGCAACGGCCAGCAGACACTGTCCCTTTCTTTCCATGAATCAGGGATTTAGTCCACTGCAGGGTCAAGCGGCCAGCAAACAATGGTGTTGTGCAGAGCAATGAAAACCATCCGGTTTAGACGTTCTCTTCGGGACGCTGAGCGACTGGGCTCCAGGGCAGAGGGCTCCTGAGGTTTTTCTGTTTGCTCACCTGACTGCGGAAACCCGACATTCACCGAAACGATCGTGATAGGTCAGGTTTTTATGGGGTTGGGGTTCAGAGTTTGAGGTCTGAATGCAGCTTGAATATTGATTTGATTGCAAGCAAGAGAAGCACGTACGTTTGTTCAGTGTCCGGTTTGTATTCAGATGTGGCCTCTTGTTTCTGTGTACACACAGCAGGCCTGGTGTGACACTACAGCATGTTGATGGGTTTAGATGTTTCACTGATCTTTTTCTTTTTTGTGCTCTCTGAATAATGTAATGTCTTATGCAATGCTTTGGATTTTTAAGATGACATTTAGTTCATAAATATTTCCCTGGCAGCCATGAAAGTTTTAGCATCTGTGTTGACAGGCCTTTTTTCCCAGATAAAGGGCAGCATACCTACTTCATCACCACTGTTGTGTTGTATTGTGTTGTTCGGTGGACCGTGAAGAATCCGGTGAGAACAGGAGGAGGAGCGGGTTTGATTGGAGCAGCGGGCAGGAGTGTGTGAGAAGGCAGTGCGTGCAGTCACAACAATAGACTCATTGAAGTGATCATATGACATCCCAGAATAGCTCTAAATGAGGAGAGAATAGAAGTGGTAGTGCATCCGCAAAGACGAGTGCGGCGCGAAGTGCTGGTCCGTGGCGCTGTCGTGTTGCTGCTTCTTTGTTTCATTAATTGTACTAATTCTCATGCACGCCAGGGCCTGTGGGTGAACACTGAGCATCCTGCAAAGGTCATGATCTGCAAGTCATGATGCAGCACCTCCGTGGTGTGTGTGCGCCTCAGCCCACTGAGCCACCTGGAACCCCAGACGCATTAGGTTTCACTTACAGTTCAGCCAAAAATGCATTTTATATAAGCAGAATGTTTACTGTCGTTAAGGAAAAAGCAGACTTGTACTGTTTCGATTGGCATCAGTTAATGTTGATCAACACAGCTCTAGACACTGATCTGACGGCTTTTTAGGCTTTTTCTGTAGCTGATGTAATTTGTAGTCTTACAATATGATCTGATTTGAGTACATTTCGAGACCTGTGTCATACAGACACAGCTGTTCTTTAAATAAATTGATGAGGCGATCGATCCTCTTTCCTCCATCCGAAACTCGTGTTGTCCAGCTGGGACGAGTTGGGTGGTGATTCTGTGCGATCGCGCAACATTATCGACATTTTATCACCTAGTAGAAGTTGTTACAGCGAGCATGTTGGCCAACAGTTGCAGCAGCGCATCCAGCATGCAGGATTACAAATGACTATGACCAGCTGACTTTGCTACGAGCTGATTGGCTGTGGAAGCAGGTGGGCCAGTTCACACCGCTGAAACGCTTCCCTGCGATGTTCTAAAAAAAACGGTTTTGACTCGTCGTGAATCTTTGGTCTGAACTAGCCGGCATTTGACTGGCGTGCTGTGACATAACCCCCCCCCCCCTGTCAGCTTGCCGCTCAGAAGTCATGTGTTGTCTTTTTCTTCACTTTGCAAAGATAACACATACAGCTCACAGCTGGACGTGGCGAGTTCAGGCATGTTCTCTGGCAAAAAAAGAAGTAGACGAGCAGGCAAGTTTTATGTAAACTTTGGTCATGGATTTTTCCTCTCCAAAAGCACCTAAATGTTCTTAAGGGCATATTTAAGGCAGAATCCAAGCTTTTCTATTTATTGTTCATCTCACGTGTCCTATAGAAAACTGTTTTTGTCACCTCCTTTGACGTGATTGTGTATGTTGGGGGCTCATGAACTGAACTGTAAGATACCGCAGATATAACAGGAACCAGGCATTTCTGTTCCTTGTGTTTCCGCAGCTGTCAAAGCAAGCGAAGCAGCAGCAGAGGAAAGAGAAGACACGCTCCAAGGGCCCCTCAGAGTCCAGCAGAGAGAAGGGCGCCCAGCGTTCCCGACAGAACCCCAACGCCAGTAGTGGAGCCGAGGGCGACGTGTCGTCGGAGAGGGAGCCCTAGGTCAGCAGGGTGGGGGAGCGTGAAGATGCACACAAACACATGCAGTCGCACGCAGCACATCCTCATCTTCATCTTCTAGTGTCTTCAGTCAAGCACCATCTTATAAAGGCTTTTAATGTGTCGTCTGACATTTACTGCAGCTTTTATTCATTAGCTCTGATATTTAGGGTCAATAAAAATAAGATATATTTTTTTTCCGTTCTTCCCTTACTAACCACGAGAGAACTTAATGTCTTTTCAGCCCCTTTAAGAGCTGCTCTTTAATTCTCTATTCTCTATTTAAGACGTCAGTTTTATCTTTGAAGAAGTGCCAAAGAGATATAAAATGTGCACATTATGTCCCTTTCTTATGCATATGATTAATTATTAAGGACGTGTTAGCAACATATTTAGCACACAGCACGTTACCGTTCATTTGACGTCGTGATTGCGTCCACCTTACGAATACAATTCCTTTATTCACTCTTCTTTTATCTCTATTTTCATCTCCAGCAGCTCCTGAGATGAGGAGCTGTTCAATGTTTCACTTTGTTCACCAGGAAGTCTCTAACTTTGTCCACCCGCTGTTTGATGCTCCGGCTTTGCTACGTCTTCAGATTTCCTGCTCTCCTTTTTCCTTATACCTCTCATTTATAAATGTATAAAGAGTTATATTACGTTACAGCCTGATTCACCTGAGAAAGAAACTGTATTTCTGAAAATGTACAGCTGTGCCTTTTTGCAAGAGATTGCACAGTTATTTGGGTTTTTTTTGGTCTTTTTGCACTGTCAACAAATGCAGTCGCCCCCCAAAATAATTCGGTCCCATTTATTTTATTAGTGCATTGTGTCAAGTACAATCTGGCAGCTTTAATTGTGCAGTGAGAGGGGAAGTAAGGAGAATCGTTCACATCCACCTCGGCCTCTCCGTATTCCACTTCTCCTCCCTGTGTGTGCCTGCTCTCTTTGTTGTTGTTGACACTGCGGTGAAACTCGGCAACGCTCATGAGAGACAGACCCGTTTGTTTCTCATTCTCTTGCGGGGATGGGGGGGGGGGCTCTTATTTGCCTTCAGTATTTGTTTACTAGTGCAACAAAACAGGAGTTCTGGGAGACTAGAAACGAGGAAGCATTGAGTCAGATCCCTCCGTGCTGCTGCTCTGCTGCTCCTCTCCCTGTGTGAACTCCCTGGCAGGCAGGCAGGCACATTAACGGAGACGCTGTCAAACTGGCACTGCAACTGCGCTTTTAACAGCGGCCACACTTCCTGTTGCTCTGTCCGGACGCACTTAGATGCATTGGTACACCTAGTTACATGCAGACAGAAGAATCTCTGACACCAGTTTGAGCGTCTTGTTGTCTTGTTTGGTAGCGTTTTTTCTGTTCCATTGCACCTCCATAAACACAAACACACACACACACACACCCTGTCCCATGTGGGAGTTTGCAAGCCTGTAGTCCTATATCAGGCTCCGCTGCAGCAGGGGGCCCTCCACTGGAATCTCCCAAGTGCGTGATGGGTAAATATGTGCCCCAAGACATAGAGGCTTCAGCACCTCGTTACATAAGGCTTTTTTTGTCTGACAGAGAGCCAGAGAGAGGGAGATGCGAGAAAGAAGGGGAAATGAGAAAGAAGTCTGGGATGATGAGATGGTTATTTGGTTCTTCATCTCTGGGTGTGCAGCAGGGGAGTGCACACACAGCACTTGTGGAAATGTGTGCACCGTGGTGAGGAGAGAAATCTGGATGTAAAAGAGATGTCAGACAAGGGGCTTGCTTGCTCGGCTCTGTGGCTGCATATTTTAAAGAGGGAATTGGTGTTCCCGAGGTTTGCTTTGCATGACTCAAACATGAGCAGTGTGCGCTCTCCTCCGAATGAGTAATTTGTGACAGTCCTCCATTATCTCCTCCCGTCTTCCTTCCTTCCTTCGTCTCTGCGATGTTCTGAATTTGATGTAAACAGTTTATAAGAAGGGTTTCTGCCGCTCGTCATGTGGCTGTGAGACATTTCTAGCCCACATTGTTAATTGCCATTCTAACTGTTTGCAAATCACCTATTCTAGACATGTTTTACATTTTTATCTGGCTGCTTTCACAATGTTGTGCCTTTTGTTTAATCATCAATTAAGCCTACAGTCACATTCTTTGTTTGTGTTTCTAACATGCTAATTCATGCCATTTCCCCGTTTATCACTTTTTATTATTGAATTTGTATCTGCTCTCCTGAAATGGCTCTGAATAAGGGCAATGTTTCATTAAAGCTGCACTAATCAATATTTTTAGTAGTTGGCAATGGATCAAATGACGATCCCACGAAATTATCGCCCAACTCTGCAGTCTGCAGTTTGGACTGTTTTAGTGCCTTTCAGCCCATTGTCTTGGTTTTCCCATCCACCCCTCTGCTCACAGAAACAGAGAAACGACAAGAGAGTGAAGATGAAGTTGTATTTATAAGGAGGCCTAAAGAATGCTGCTGTCACTGCCTGTAACAACTTAATTAATTGTTTCGATAATGTGTGTTTAGCTTGTTCCGCTGCCCTCAAGTGAAACGCTGTGTTTCTTCTGTTGTGGTTTCTCTGGTGCAGATGTCATACAGGGGACATGATGGAAGGCCTTAATCCTCAGAGACTCTTACACCTGGTCGTGGATCGTCCTTCCTGTTTGGAAATCTGCGGGATTCTCTCGACCTGCCGCAGATCGTCGTCCCCTTGCTGGTGTCCTTGGCTTCTCTCCGCTAGAATCACATAGGACCGGCTCGGTGTAAACACAGTAGTGAAGTGTAACCACTGGACGGTGCCCCCTTTTCTTTGATCGATAAAGGGAGATTGAACGTGGGTGCATAGAAAGGGAACATGGGTCTGTCCGTGTTCCTACCTCCATCTGGCTCAGTCTCAGTGCGTGTTTCTCTTTCAGATTCTCCCTGCCTGTCTCACTCTCAGCCCTCTGTTCAAAATGGAATCTCACACTACAGGAGTTTTGGGCCGATTTGTCCCCAATTCACCCCTCGACAGTCTAAGAAGAAATCTGCTGTGGGACCGTGATCGGTACCGACGTTCGGCCCAGATTATCTGGTAACGTGAGGGGTTTACAGATCCAGCCTTTAACCTCCCGAACTGCTCGCAGACTCATCGGGGCCGCTCCAGTGATTTCAAGCATGTTTGGGAGGAAATGATCGTTTTGACTGCAGGGAGGCATTGCGCCATACTGCTGGCTTCAGCTTTCAGTCAGGTTTCCGTCTCTGATCGAGTAGCTTCTGCTTTGGGGCTGCGAGTCGGCTTGTCTTTGTGTGGTTGGGCACGATACTATTTATTCATTGATTATTTCACTGTCCTGCTGTCACTTGACGTATCTGACTGTACTTTTTTTCCATTTTATAAAGATGTCAATAGAAAAAGTGATCAATTCTGTGTTTTGTGTCTTTTTCCACTGTTTATTCTGCTTGTTTCATGTGGTGCTTGTCCTTATTTCTTCCTTCAGCATCGCCACCTGGCCGTCTATACTCTCCCAACTTTAGCTCTTAAGTTTTTTTTTTTTTTAGTTCAAGTTATTCCTGGCCTCCCATACCATATCCCCCCCACCCCCTTTCTCTCTCCCACCAGTGGTGCTGAGCTGAGGTTTCTCCATGTTGTGAGGGAGAGGAGCTGCTTTAGCCCGGACTTGGGAGCTCTCGGAGAGGGAAGACGTGACCCAAATATGTCTGCTAGCTAGCTAGCCAGCCTTGGTGCCGCAAATTGGACTAGAAATGCAGCTCTCCTCTGCAGTGACCGCATTGTGATCCCACTGCCAGACAGGCTTTACAGTAAAAGAGTAGGAAGTGTGGGGTCCTGGATTATTGATGTACTGTACCAGACGTCTGAGATAGCAGATGTTCACTGTTTTTCTATCTGTGGAATCACCTGTGTGTTTTAAACCAACGTGCGTGCGTGCGTGCGTGTGCGGGGCAGAAGGAGAGGGCGTGGTGTCAGTCTGACATAGGAAAGTGGGTTAAATTCCAAGCATTCTCTTACATCTGAAGGCACACTGTTTCTGGTTTGTCTTCCCTACAACTTATCTTACATCTTGTGTGTGTTTGTGAGAGTCCTTTGCCAAGCCCACTGGCTATGGAAAAACAATTTAACTGGATTTAATTTGTTGCCCCCCTCCTCCTTCCTCTTCCCTCCTTCCCCTTGTGTCTTTTTTCTCCTTTCTTTTGTGTGCCTCTGAGAGGCTGGGAATTCATCTTGATCGGTAACTCGGTGCCCAGGCCGGGCTCGCATTGCAAGTTAGACAGACCGGGTTTCATGGCCGCTTTAAGGTCTCCAGTCATGTGTGGATTGTCACTAGAGTTTGCTCGCCATGTGCGGTGTGAACGTATAGGTAGCGTGTTTATCTTTTTTGGATAAAAACTGTATTTGGACACATAAATGTGGATTATCTTTCTTAACAATATGTTGGGCGACTCTCACATCTCTTACTGAATGTCTTGCCTGTTCTTATCTAAGCTCCATGCTCCAAAGGTTTAAAAAGCACAACCAAACCAGTTGCCTAGAGCCCTGACCACTTTTTCCATTCTTGCTGGAAAGTTTCCAGTGCTATTTATATGAAACCTCAGGCCCGACAATCAAGAAACCCACTTGGCCAGGGTAAAGTTTGATCCATTATCCTGAAGTTCTGTTTCACTGAAATCACTACATAGAAAACATCAGGAACGGAAGACACACAACGAAATCCATGGTCGCTGAATGTTTTGTAGAGAACGTGTACAAGCAGCAAAGTGAAATCAATCCATCTGACCTAACTATTATTGTGTAACCAAAGAAAATACTACATCTAATCTGTCCTGAGCTTGATAAATGATTTGCTGCTGTGAGTTCCAACTCTTATTTCCGTCCAACTGTCTGAAGAGAAACAGACACTTCAGCAGGAACAGCATTCACTTTTGGCTGAGATATTGACATATTTGAGAAAGCTAACGTTATTGTTGTTATTTTTGTAGAAGATGTAGTCGGGCTGGAAGGCTTCAGCTTTAGTGTTTGGCTGCTGCCCACAGGATTATTGTGTGTTTGGGTGAGTGGTATTAGTCCAAACCAACTAGTAAGGTTATTAGAAAGCAAGTGCAGGCTGCTGCACTGTATGTGAATCAAATGCATCCTTTTTTTCACCTTAACCAAACAATTTCCAATTGTGATCTCCCTTACTTTTCATTTCTTTTTATTCAAACATACTTATTTTATTGATTTACAATTAATTCATTCAAAACTAAATGTATGTATCAATGAATGTCTGTTCCTAAGTCTGGGGAGTATGTTTGTATGCTATACACCCTTAAATCTATTGATATTATTTATCACTGGGTACTTTGGGCTTCCAAAATATTACACTATCTTGTGCATTTACTTGAAGTGAGGTTGTGTCCCTGAACCTCAGGGCATTATTTGAATAATTGTGAATTTAAAAAAAAAGCCTATATATATATAAAAAAGAAAGCATACTGAGTAACGAATTGTACCTGCACCTGAAGTATACTGACATCGTAATCTGAAACACACGTTCAAAGTTATTTTATTCAAGGACGAGGCATTTGCTCCACAAAGTGTTCCTGCCCTCTGTGGCAGAAATGAAATGAAAGTGAAAACTTAGAATATATTAAAGCTGCACTAATCAACATTTTTATATTAACAATGGGAAAACAGCTACATGTAAGACGATAGCCCATCTGTCACGATGATTTGACTGCCGATACTTAAAAATAGGCTAATAAAATGCTAATCTCTAGGGTTCTGAGATTGCTAACAAGCTAAATGTTGGATCGGTTGCCGAGGAGATTGCACCACGACTGCTGGGTGTGTCGGCAGGAAGCGTGTAGGTGATAAAATGTCACTGCTGTGTTTACGGCTTGCTGCACTGCCCCCGAGTGGCCAAACACACCGAGCACTGCAGCTTTAATGACCGGCAACCGACTTTGACAGTGGGCCACATTAAATCAAATAGAAAATACCAGAAGGTACAGTGTCGTGTCATGTGGGTAGAAATGTACTAAAATAATTCTTACAGTATCAGAAAATACTGTTTTTTGACTTTTAGTCGGTGTGTGTGGTACATGCCCACATGCACCCTCTCTCTCCCTCTACCTCTTTATCTCTGTGTCTCTATCTTTCTCTCTCTCTCTCTCCCCCCTCTCTCTCTCTGTCTCTCCCTCCCCCTCTCTCTCGCTCTCCACTCAGCAGACGGACGCATCCATGGCGGGCTCGTGCAGCAGTCCTCTGCCTTACTTCGTCCAAACCCACAGTTCAACATGACATAAGAAGCAGAACCCGGCTTCTCCAGCCAGAAACTGTCCGAGCCGCCCCGCAGCATCCCACCGGTGCCAATCCGCAACTTTTCTTTTTTTTCTTTATCCCTCGCTCCTCTGACAACCCTCCACTGTTGGCTACCTTTCCATCCATTCCCGGGAGATAAGTCCATTTCCTGGGAACTAAAGAAGGCTGCTCGTTTTTGTTTTGTTGTTGTTGTTGTTGTTGTTTACTTCGGGGATCCGCATGGATGTGGCAGCCGTAGAGGGGATGTCTCTGCCGGGTATCCGACTCCGGAATCGGCCGACGCAAGTGATGCCGAACCAGAAGAAGGTGAAAGCCAGGAGGAAAAGACGAAAGGAGCTGGTTTTGATCCAGATCTGCTTGTTCGGAGGCTTGCTGCTGGTCGTGACGGGCTTCTCGTACTTAGCGGAACATTCAGGTGAGGATGTGAGAAGCCTCAGTCTGTTTCTCTCCAACATTTACATACTGCACTCGTACATGTAGGACAGTTGCATTGTGAAAACACCATATTTAAATAAATCCTCTTGATCTTTAAGCTCTTCTTTAACTTGTAGTGTGGCACATTTAAACAACTGTGTGGTTACGGCTTCACTGTAAAGTGTGACATGTTGTCTGTGTCTTCATTCGTGACTGAAAGTTTAATATTCTTCCAGAAATCTTCCTTTAGTTATTATTATTTCAGTTGTGCTAATAATGTCCCCAAACATTCTCGTTACCTGCTAATGTGTGTCCCGTGTCATTATTTCTTATTAGGATAAGATGCCCGGGACTGTGTCAGTTCCCAGGTTACCTGAACCGCCCTCAGAGCGTCACACAGGTGCGCAGCAGCCGCGAGGTTAGAATGAGAATCCACCTGAGCTTTAAACGGGGAGTGTTCCGGGCGCAGGCACCCAGGGGCCGCGGTGCGTTCAGGTGTTTCAGCTGCAGCGCGGTGAAATCAGGGCAATGAGCCCCAGGGTACAGACCCACACCTCTCCAGGCTACTGCTAATGGTTACACAGTGTCTCTCTCCCTCTCTCTCTAGCTGGATTCCAGTGCTCTACTGGCATGTCTGCTAAATGATTAGTATTGAAAAAGCATCCAAATGCAATCCGATAAAACCCTGACACTGAACCGCAGCACTCCCTGACAGAAAACATCTGGACCACTTGATTTGACATCTGCACCTTTCTCTCTTTTTATCTATATTTCACTGGGCCCCCAACACTCCACTTAATTACCGAGTCAGCTAAAGTGAGATGCATTTATCACTTTCCATGGACAGAAGGCCTGCATGAATATTCATACACATTCATACACAAATGATGCACATTTGTGCATCATCAGTGGGACTCCATGCCCCCCCCCCCCCTTTCCTCCCCACGGCGCCTCCTGGTTACATGGAAATGCAACAGCGCTGTTCTCTGCATGTGCTCAGAATTAAAGGTGAACAAGAGACAACGCCGGGGCGTTTAATGTATTTCCCTGGTCCCCATTGTGTTCTTGTTAACTCCTAATCAGCTTGCCGGAATATCAATTAAAGCTGATTATTTATGAAGCGCTTAATGGAGTTCTGCTAAACTGAGCTGGATGTTGAGGAGCTGGAAGCGGAGCGCTCGACGCCTCCTTGCAGTGGCACATTAATCATTCCCACACTCCTCTTCCTCTCTCCGTGTGCAAGATAGTGAGGGAGAGGAGGGGGGGGGGGGATAGTTACAGCGCTGGCACGCAAACCTGCTGCTGCTGCAAGCTGCTGTGTGTGGTGTAGCGAAGGTGAGTCCAGGTGAGAAGTTCAACCAGGGCCTGAGGACTATTGAATATCTGGGCTGTTGAATTCTCTCTGAATCCCCTCTCAGGCCAGACTTGTGGTTGGCAGGGTGGAAAGGGCAGAGTGCTCCTGCTGGGCTCTCTGAAGTATGAAATGAATTCATTGGTCTTGCTGCTTTCTTGAAGAATGTGCAGATGTAGCCACAGTGGGAGCCCCACTTTGTCCGCTGCACTGTTGCTCCACCCCCCCAAGAGGATTTTGTTTTGGAAAATCATGAAATTCCCCTTCAATGTATGAATTGGGGGGGGGGGGGGGGGGGGGG
>JAVQJL010035166.1:0-33942 GCA_036024295.1 Nannoperca obscura
TGTCACCCTAGACGGTTCACACGGTCTCCTCTTCGCTGTGTTTCCGGTCATAAATCTCTGCAACACACCGTGAAGGCACATCCCCTCGGATGGATTTAACACAACACCCTGCACCCCACCGGCCCTCTGAGAGAACCGCGACAAGGGCTGGCACACTGCTGCACACTCACACACACACTCACCAGCACTGACACTTTCTTGGTAGGTATGTGTTGATGAAATCCAGGAAAAGAGTCTGATTTGAATAAAAGTAAATATGAAACTGCACTTTGGAGACTTTATGGCTCGAGGTGGTCTCTGACTCATGTGGGGTTTTTTTGGTGACTCATGCGTTTCTCAGAATGGGTTTCTAGTTTCAAGGAATCCCTCCGATAAGACTCCCAACCTCAGGATATTTGGGTGGTGTCTCGGCAAAGCCCCACCACCCCCTCCCAGACATCCGCCAGCTTCCCACCCGTCTCGCCCCTCCTCCCCTTCAGGTCACCACGTCACCCGCCAAACAACTCCATCTGAGTTTTTCAGCTTCGCCGTTCTCCTCGTCTTACAAAGCAGCGGGCCATGGGTGGCCCGAGTCTGCTGCACCACGGACAAGAAAAACTAAACCAGTGACGGCCTGTTTGTTTTCTTTAGCTCACCAACAGCACCCCCACACCTACACACCCTCACCAAAACTACCGCCGTCAAACAAGCGCCATACATACACTCCTCTACCGTGCCACACACACTCCCAGACCACATTCTTATATCCCTACCCCCCACACTCTCCCACACCACACACACCCACAAACACACCTGACCGACTTCATTTCCTGTGAGGCATGAGTCAGACGGCTGCAGTGCATTTACCGGAGTAATACATGGTTATTAGCCATTCTGATAATATAGTGTTGATGCGGCTGTCAAGGCAACCTGAGCTGCAAAAAAAAAAAAAAAGGGGGGATTGTGCATGTGTGGGTGGGTGGGATGAGTGGGTGAGGATTCTTTGGAAGTGTTCAGGCATGCGGTGGGTCTATTTGCATGTCCACAGGTAGGTGTGTGTGTGTGTGTGTGTGAGAGAGACAAAGAGGAGATGAAACAGCAGGGAGAGCCATTCACCTGTTTTTTCTTGTAGAAGCCCTTTCTGTCACAGTTGGGTATGCGGAAGCCTCTCGGGTTGAGCACGTTGCTGATTTTAAGGTTGCTCAGGATGCTCTCCATCTCCCGCCGACACGGCCCCTGGTGACACGGCGAAGCACACCCAAGACACCAATATTACATATACACTAGTCCTTACACAATCACAGACACGAAGAACATGAGTATGTTTAGTCCTGAAACCTGAATATCGCATTAACTTTTTGTTTAAATAGTTTTAATCACATTTCTATAGTGTACGTTCACATATTGCATGTTCAAATCCTTTTAGCTGATATGATGATAGATTAATTAGATGATAGATAGATTAAAAGATATACTAAAACCAAGGATGGCCATTGTTTTCATGGCTGCAACATCAGATCAGAATTTAATCATCTTAATGTCTTGTTCATCTTTTTATGCGAAAATCCCCAAACTTCAACTGGTACTTTTTGGAAACTACTGGATTTTGACTGTAACATGTGAACAGTGCCTCTGTTAGCTCCGGGACGTCCGCTTTCTGGAAAAGTGGTACCTTCTATTGCAAAATGTTTGATAGCATGTAATCACATTTATGTTGTTTAAATAAGAGTTGATTACTTAAAGGTACCCTTTGAGTGTTTGACCACAAATTGCTATTGTAGATGAGTGTTTTGATGAGATTCCCCACACTGTTAGTATCTTGTGTTTTTGTTTTGGTGGTATGCATGAGGCTGGACGTGCATACCACCTACCCTGCAGGCCGGGGTGGCCATTCATCTGCCATACAGAGCCATGGATCCATACAAACAAATGACCTCGGACTGCGTTTACATGCACACTGTTTTTGCCCTTTATACCAACATAGACAATATTCCTACTAAGATGTTTACGTGTCTAATTAAAATTAGCATGCTAACTCAGCCTCCCTCTTTCATTGGTTATATCCAAAAACCTGTTGACACCAAGTCTTTCCTAATGTTTAAAAGTAGGTGTGTTCTCCGTTTTCTTTCGAGCATGCATCTCTACCGCCGCCTCGCACACTGTTGGCCAGTTGCTTTGTTTCCAACTCACAGCCGACTGTAAACAGGCAAGAGGCTGTGTGTCGCAAACTGCGGTTAAAAGCCCAAATTTGAGATGCATATTCCGAATGGGCTGTACACATGTCCGAAGAACGCTCCTAAAACCCAAATAATATCGGTATATCCCACGTGTCTTAATTAGAAAATGGCCTAATTTTGAATATTTAGCTGCTCAGTGACAATCTCAATGTTTGGTTCATGACATCTTAAAAATGTAGTTGGCTTTATAGTTTTGTTTTTATAGAAAGAAGATCAATTATTTTATTTTACTTCTTTGTAAAGGTCCATAGTTAGCTATCGTGTTAGCTAGCAAAACGCCTGGCAAGCTAACACATTTTTATAAATGGTCATGGTTACTGTTTTCAAATGCCAACATTATCAAGTTCAGATTTTAATTTGTCAAATGGTAAATATTGTGAACAAAATACAGAGTAGTTTGAGAATTAACTACTTAGATAACTAGCTAACAAAACACCTAGCACGCTAACGGTTTGTAGCCGCTCAGTGTCAATCTCTCTTCTTCCCCTCTTTGGTTTGTGACGATCAGAACATGTGTCTGGCAGCATTTTTAACAGAAACCTAATTGCATCCTGGTGGCACTTACATACTCCGTCTCCCTCTTGTTCTCTAGGGAGAAGTTGTGCATGTCCATATTGGCTCCTCCTGACACTGATTCCACCTTGTAAGTCTGCATCTTCTTGGTCTGATCTATCTGGATCAGCTTTTTGTGCCGCGTTGGCCTGGTGTCCATCGACCCACGACTGTGCCCGCCCTTCACAGTCCCCACACCAGACAGCACCGGCATCGTTGCGGTCGCGTTGGCACAGCCTTCTTCTACCTGATTTCCGGTGTTCTCTGTATTGGGTAAAGGTCAGTCATCAGTTTTCAAACGTTTCATTCTTTCTGAACGATGCTGAAGTTCGTGCAATTAGTAACCTGCGATTCAGAGGCGAAGGGGATAAAGATTCTGTTTTTCCAACCACTTATAGGCGTGGAAAAGTGTTGCTCACGGCTGTTTAAAACCCACATACAGATTTGTGAAACCTTAATTGTGTTTATTAAAACAGAAAAGGGTGATTTCACCTTTTTTTCTGCATTGAGACTACTGTAGTCCTGGTTTGACAAGTGTAATTATGGTCTTGTGTAGTCTTGATGCAGGAACATATGTAAAATCCCCTCTTAAAATTATTTTAAAAAGCCACATTTTTAAGGCTTTTATTGTGATATCTTTTTCACAACTCTACGTGATGCAAAAACAAAAAATCAGCTCCTAAATATACTTTATTTTCTTTCATAACTTGATCCTTAACCCCAGAATCGGAAGCTACGAATCGGAAAAGCTAACTTTAGCGACACAGAGTTGCTTTAGTTTACAGGACGATGCTTCTCGTAATCCAACACAGAATTCTTGACTAAGAGAAGAGAGGCCTGTTTTTAAGAGAGACAAAATAAAGTTAGCTCATAGTCTTGTGGGCTGTTTGGAGCCAGAGATGAGGCCAAGTAATAAACAGAAACATGACGATTTCATATCCACAAATTTCCACAGCATGCAGACCGAGAGATAGAGCCGCAGAGAGGAACGGGGTGTAAACAAGACGCTGTGAAGAACAAAATGTTGTGTTTGTGTTTATATGTGCCGGGTGGGGAAAGGGGGATTGGGGCTAAAACAGGAGGAGGTTAGGGCCGTAAGAGGTAAAGTGGGAGATGAGGGAGCAGATATATGAATAGCCCGTGGTGCTGGCAAAGATTCCTGTCAAATCGTTAAAGACAGAGTGGGCACCATCTGACCGAGAGGAAGAGAGGAGGGGGCTCCCAAGACTCCTCCCCCAATGCAGGACCAAACTACCCGCCATGTGCCACCCAGTCGGCCACACCACCACAAGGCCGCCGCCGCCGTCAAAGGAACTAACTGAGCTTGGAGACGTCTCGAAGAGGCAGAGCGACGATGGGAAACACACATGCAGTGACACACACACACACACACACACACACACACACAGAGTTTTAAACTGTTAACTAAAAGCAGATTTTGTGTTGGAGAGCTGCGGTGAGGGCGGCGGACGGGCATGTTGGGGTGTAGCTCGTGTGGGCGGGCAGGCTGGCAGCCCACCCTTTCTCCGTGACCACCTGATCAATTAGTGACGTGGTGGGACTCCGCAGTCTCCCGGGCTCTCCAGAACTTAGAATAACAACATGGATGTCAACAACAGCATCAGCGGGAACAAGACTGAGTCAGACGGCAGCAGATGCTCTTTAGCTTGATACAGCCCTTTTCTGAAGTCTGCACAAATGTCCATAAATGTCCACAACCAAGCACATAAATATTGAGCCCTTTATAAGATTCCTGCAAGCATTAATTTTTATTGTAAATATAAACTTTTATATAACCTTACTAGGAAGTCTGGGGCGTTTTAGATAAACACATTACGCAATTTGTTTGTATAATGGCAAAGGGGTAAACAGCACAAACTGCGGTGAGGAGAGCTTGTTAATGTCTGGGAGGAGAGGCTGCTCTGGAGCTGGGGACTGATGGCGGTGGAAACCACTGGGCTGCACTTACACACTCTGACCAACGGGGGCGCTTTGGTCACCCCCCACCCCCCAACACACACACACACACACACACATACATCTCCAATAGTGGAGATCGTGTAAACAAGCCTGCATTGATACCTGTTTTTATTGTCTTCTGCTTTACAAGCCTGAGAAGTGCTAAAGTAAGATAAGTAAGTAAAACAGTTACACAGTGTGTGTGTGTGTGTGTGTGTGTGTGTGTGTGTGTGTGACAATGTGACTGCTGAGTGCTTGCACACCACACATTACTGTGGCCAAACCAAATAACCAGGAAGAAGAAAACACACACAGAGGCTCCTGGAGGCCTGACGTCAGCAGTGCCTAAACACACAACCGTGTGTGTTCACGTGGAGACGGCATGTGTGCCGTTTCACCAGTGTGAACAGCGTGCATCCATTCACACACACAACACCACGCAGATACCAGGTCTCTCCCTGTGAGCAGAGATACTGGGAGGAAGTGTGCAGTTTGAGCTCATTGATAGTGACTTGTGAGTGTCTAAATAAGTGTGTGTGTGTGTGTGTGTGTGTGTGTGTGTGTGTGTGTGTGTGTGTGTGTGTGTTGCTTATAGGGAACTCTGCCACACACCAGAGATGCTTCGTCCTCATCCATCCTACAAAAATCCATGAGCTTTACTTGAAGGAAAATCAGGACATTACAGAAGACAGGGACATGGTCTGCGCTCAGCCTCAGCTAAATACTGTATACTTACAGTATGTATGTGGCATTCCTTAACTATTGGTTTGAGGGAGCCAGGTTCTGTGTGTGTGTGTGTGTGTGTGTGTGTGTGTGTGTGTGTGTGTGTGTGTGTGATGGAGAAAGAGAGAAGGAGCAGTGTTGTCCTTTCCTTAAAACAAACAATCTGCAAACCCCAAACGACAATCGTTTCATTTCTTTTTGCATTTTACGCACGATGGTCCAAAGCGTGTGCGCGCATGGAAAAAGTGGCCACCTGGCGGGAAAGCAGCGATACATTGCTGCGTAAAAACCTCCAGCTCGTTGCTGGTGTTGTCCACTCAAAGTTTCAGGAGGCTACGGGACGCGCGCACATCACTGTGCAATGTCAAGCCTCCCCTCTAAACCCCCGCGGCTACACATGTTGTCCTTACGTTGTTTCAGGCCGCAGAACAGCGCCGAGAAAACGTTTGGCGCATGTTTCTTTGTGCCTTAATCTCCAGTAGATCAGTCTAAAGCATCTTCATCTCCTCCACTGTCAACACAACTCCCAGGTCAGCGCAGAGCAACAGCTCATGTGGAGTCGACCTGTCAAAGCCAGCACATCACAACACACGCACAGCGAAAGCAACAGAGTTCCTACAAAACCGCGACCAGCAAAGCGCCGCTTCTTACCGTGTTTTTGCGCCGGTGTGAGAATGCTGTTGAGTTTTTTGGACGCGGCGCTGGAGCACACTCCCCGTCCCTCCAGCAGAGCCTGCAGCGGCCGGCTCTCCCCCGGCTGGTGCTGGCAGGTCAAGCCGGAGCCACAGCGCCCCGTGTACACTCCACACGCCCGTCCCTCACCGAGGGCGCACGTCATGCAGCAGCCGCAGCCGGGCTCCCTTACCCGCTCCGCGCAGTCCTTCGGCAGCGGCTTGCACAGCAGCAGCGCCCCGGCGTCGCACGGCTCGCATCGGACCACCGGCCCCACGGTGCCGGCGAGCCGGGCCAACGCAGCCAGCGCGGCGGCGAGACAAAGCACACAGAGACCGGGCATTCTGCCGATTAAGCTGGTCACAAAGGGACAGTATGTGCGTTGTCACGTAGGCTTAAGGGGACTCTCTGTGACACAGCGAGCCGGCTAGCCTTCTCCATCTGTATTTTCTTTTAGGCGAACTTCTCGTTTTATACAGGCTGAAAAAACAGCCAACAAGTCACACCCTCCTCCGTATGAATAATGTAAACGGAGAGCCACGATGTGAGGGGCCGCTACATCCAGTCTGCGGAGAGAGCAGCTCAAACATTCAACTCTTTTAATCCCTTGTAATAATTTACTGAGGTCTTTCCTGCTCTGCCTGTTCCTGGGAAAAGAAAAAGAAAAGGTGTTTGTTTCCATCTGGAAGTTTGTCAGAACCACTGAGCTGCAGAGGACGTGTGGCCTGAAGGTGTCACGTTACATTTCTCTTCACTTTCACTAAGATAAATCCCCTTTTATAGTTTTACAGATAAGATGAGCCGTGTTGACTGTTCCACACCACTGGCCACATCCCCTGCTGGCATCACTGCGATGTGAGTGGACCCCCTCACCTTCAGTACTGATAAAACATTCCTCTGGTCAGGTGTGTAGGTGGCCTCCAAATTAACCCACTAAAACAATAACCTGTGTGTGTGTGGGGGGGGGCAGCCACAGAGGTATTGCTTTACTGCTCTGGGTTGTAGAAGCTGCTGCGCTCGTGCAGACCAGGCAGCATACCTGACCTTTTTTCCCAAATAGCTTCACAAGCTGTGCTCACCTTTCACATTCCCTGAGCAGAACCTGGTGATCTGGCACTCTGCCTGAGCCCCTCCGGCAAGCATCCAGACCCCCTGCACACCTTCCCTGCCGTATGCACCCCCTCCACCCCGCAGGATTTCAAATTATTAGCAAGAAAATGTTCGTGCTCAGCATACCCCCCTGTCTGGCATATCCTCCTGTTCTGCAATAACACACGCGAGAGGGAGGTACACTCTGAGAAAATAAAGCAATCAGTATTGGCCATTGTGTGATTTCCACCACAGAAGCAGAAAAAGTGTTGAGACTGCATTATGAAAAACAAGCAGAGGGTACGGAAACACCCCCGGAATAGCAAGAAAACGTCTCCCACTCTTATTACTGGACTTTTTTATTTCTCTTTCTGCATTTTTTCACATCTGAAATATTCAGCTTCTGACCTTTGGCTTGTTTATTGTCTGCCCGTCCGTCCAGGCTTTGATTTACCTAAAGCACCTCTACCATTTAAACTAATTCAGTAAAGAGGGACTGAAACGGTGCCGCCTCCGTGTGAAAACAGTACATCCCAGTTTATTTTGTCACAACGTGAAGCTGACGGGGTTCATCCGGATGTGCTGTTATTGTTTCCCCGGCTGCTAAACCCGTCCTCAGACAATATATAAACAGCCTCCATGGACATGACATTCTCAAGTCTTATGACATGTTTGCTTGATCAGATATTGTCATGTGATAACGGTCAACCAATCAGGACAAAACACAGCCTTCACCTTGTCCTGCACTTCCACTGGGATCCTGCAGAGAGGCTGTGTTGTAGTTTGTCTCGGGACACTTTGGCTACAATAAAAAGATAAAAAGGATTCAAACAACTGCTGGCACAAAACCTGCACATCTCATTTTCCAAACCATATGTTCAGCTCGTCTGTGTTGCAGTCTCAGGGAGCTGCAATAAGACACACTATTTGTCTCACTGAACAATCTTGTCTTCATCTTTTGTCTTTCACCCTCTCTGTCTTCTCTTGTTATTAATCTCTCCGGCGTTACTCAGTCTACATTCCTCTGCGTTACATTCCCACAATGCAGCACATTTCAGGCCATAAATCATTAATTGGAAACCAAAAGTCGAAGACGGCCCTCAGTAACACTGGCACGAGGCACTTTATAATTTGGGGTTTTGTGGGAACGAAAGGGATCTGGACAGATTTATTTGTTTCCTTCCTCCACGTGTGATTCGAGCAGCAAATGTTCTCGCTGTCTTCGTATGTGAGCTTCATCATCAACACGCGCTGCATTCGCTGACCACGTCACGACCTGCATGTCACTGTACAAAAACCAGACATTTACACGCCACGCACCGTGGATCACGTCCACAGCACCGTCATTTAGTGTTTTGTCACTACGTTTGGTCTCCAGTGGGTTTTAAAGTGGATCTTGTTTTGGTGTTTTTCACCATCAGAGTAACATTATTAACTCTTTCTAGCTCTGGGACCTGTGTCTCACTCCTCTGACATGTTATATAGATGAAGCAGTTCATGGATAAACCCCAGTTTATCCCAACCTGGATCTTATTTTTGTAGTTTTGTCCATCAGGGCTCTAAGAGAGGCCCGGTTCTAGGCATGGGCACCTTCAAACCCACCCACTTCATCCCAAAATGTCAAAACAACCTGAAAGTCATCACTGCTCTGGTGCTCGTCCTCTGTTAGCAGCCTGTTAGCAAACCTTTGTTTTAGTCGTTAGTTAATCCGTGACATCGCTGCTGGATTTATTTGGCTTGTAAACTGCGGTTGTTGGGACATTCGTGTGTGTGTGTGTGTGTGTGTGTTAGTTTCACTCTGCATGGTAGCGGCACGTTTCTCTCTACAGAACATTTAGTTTTTAGTGTCTCACTAGCCTTTCTCGCCATGCTAATCATTTCTGGTTGTGAAACCTTGCAGTCAACAGAGGCAGGCTCCATGGTGTCGTCTCATGGTACTGCTCCTCGACTCCAACCGACCCCCCCACCCCCAACCCAGTTTTAAACATGCACCACACCCCCAGACAGGGTCCGCGCTTTACTGATGGCACCACGATGATATTAACGGCCGGGCTGACCTACAAAAGAAACGTCGTCGTCCACGGGGCACTCAACACAGCAGCACCTTGTGACTCATCAACGTCTCTTACTGCCCCCCCCCCCGCCCCCAAATCACCCCCAAATCAAAGTAGTCCAGAAACGGCCTTTCTAAGAGACAGCTGAGCAAACTGCATCTGCTGATGAACCCTGAGACAAGAGTAATGACTTCAGACTTCTCACACGCAGTAGTTGTTACAGAGATGTCAGAACATGGCGATAACATTAAAGGGAAGTTTAAATAAACCCTCATTACCCAGAAACCCTGTGTGCACAGCTACAGTAAATACGCTGAAACAGGAAGTGGCTCTGCAAAGTTTCTTTTGTTCCATATAAGTTTTAATAACCTTGAGTTTCTTGGCCCATCTTGTAAGCAACGCCGATGCATTTCCAGATCTGAGCGGTTGCTTTCGTGGGTCACTTCCTGTTCTGGATGTTTGATCTCTAATCATCTGCTTGTTTCATTGATCTCTGTGTGATTCTCACCCCGTCCCTCATAGATATTAATGGGGAGTGAATACCGGCGTAGTGAGTACAATGTTAATGATGGTCAAAGCTGTAAAAACTAGTTGTATTAAAGCAACTTGACAGAGGAAAGCATCCTTTTACACTCTTCATCAAGGTTTTTAAAGTCTGACTGCTTCCTCACATGCTTTCTTTTAAAAACACGCTCCAGGGAGCGAACAGATTTGCAGCCAATCGACGGCCTTTCTTATCAGCAGAATCCATTGCGACTTGATAAACATCCTCATAACACGAGCCAAATGTTTACAGGCAGCCAGCTTTGTGTCGCACGGCTTTTATTGTTCTGCTCAGCCAACGCAGCCATTTTCAATCTGGACGGGTTTTTTTCTTCTTCTGCTTTCCTATCAGGAGAATGATTAAAATGTAATTTTGTTGAATGATGTTGACTGTGGCGTACGGGGAAAAAGGCATAAATAATGTGTACTGCCAGCTTCGCGTTGAGGAAAATCATTTGGTGCTCCTTAACTCAGCCGGGGTGCTGACAGCGAAGACAGGCCTCGTCCGTCATGGGGGGACGTGAAGATCATTTCTGCAGGCCGATAATTACATCTGGGATGTTTTGGGACCTTTAAACATCGAGGCTGTACAGCATGTAGTAAAATCTTAAATGTTCAGTTAAAAAAATGAGTTTGGATGTTGGAAACCCGCTGCATCAGAATCACAATCAGTGCACAGAAGACGGGATGATTGTTAACCGTCATCCTGTCCATTTGTTTCCAGGTTAAAACTGAAAGTTGAATAGTTTTCCAGAAAGTTCAAAGCCTATAGTTGTTGTTGAAATACTTAGAATTTCCCTTTAAGTGCAAAACACACTGCCGCCCTCATGTGACACACGTTGAGTGCCGGCTGTGGGGTTATTACATAGGAAATAATAGGGGCGGTTGTTTTGACATGCCGTTTGGTGGTGGTATATTTTGGCCTTTCGGCTTTCTGTGAATAGGAAGCAGATAAATAACTGTCAACACAGTCCTGTTTAGATTTTAAACCTTTTCCAACTTGGATAATCCTGAAATTTTCCACATTCTCCACAACCACCGTCAGAGGGACTGACTTTCGAGTAAATGTTCCAGAAATGATAAGTGTTGTCGCCCTGTTTCTACAGATAATAGTGCAGCTTTTATTGAAATCTATTAAATGCCACGCATGCTTTTAAAACCAGCCGTTGTGTATTGATTGCTGTAATGGCTGGCTGCTCTACAGGAATGAACTCTTCCTGCTGTATCTGTTTTCAATAAATTGGTGGAGCGAACACGGCCTGACCGCTCTCTGTCACTGTCTGCATGACATGGTTAGAGAAACATCTGGAGGCAAGAAGAGGAAGACAAAAAGAGGAATGTGTAGGGCTAGAAAAGTCAACTAGCTGGAGGTTTTTAATCAAGGCAGCTGCAAGTGGGAGCAAAGAGAAGCAGAGAGGAGAGGGATGGAGCATGTGTTATGATGTGTTTGTGGTGAAGTCTACGCCGTTTGTTTGGGCTGCAGTTGGATATGCCTGGCAGCTCCCAGCAGGACGTCTGAGTCCTGCCCAGCAGAGGCTCACTCTAATGGGTCAAACAGGCAGTGTGGCACCTTGGATTCAACTCATGCCTGGAGGCCAGGTAAAGCATACTTAACAGCATACTGGGGAAAGATCCCAGTCGTGCTCGCAGTTGCAGACGGTCTTTGGGTCAGCAGTCCTCCCAGAGGAGGAGGCTGCTGTGGGAAGGAAATTCAAGGCTAGACAATCGCGCCTGGCACTCTCAGGTTGACTAACTCAAGTGACACTTTCCTGAGAGTGCGCCAATTCCAGGCTGCTAAGAGGATCAGTTTCCCCTTCCTGTCCTGACACACATACCCAGCTAGTGCCACTCAGAAGTCTTCAGGCTCGCCGCTCAGCAGGCAGAGCCGCTTCAAACTTTCTAAAAGCCCTGCGGCATGAACGGGATCAGAGAGCGATTCACTGCAAAGACAAAGTCCTCACTAAGAGGATTTAGATCTTTAGCCTAACTCTCACAAAGTCTAACTGTAACCACAGGTAGGCAGCTGGCAAAGGTCAGCGGTTCAGTTCACACAGCTTCGATCAGACTATACGGAGTAGTGTAGAAAAGATTATTCGGGGAATGCATTGAGGTTGAGATGTAACCGGGACTGGGGGTGCAGTGAGGTGTCTAATCTTGGATCTTGAAATGGCAAGGCTTGCACCAAGTCACATGTAGTGATGTCACTAAACACCCATATACTGAAAGGACTTGATCTCCGTTAAAAAACACCAATAACACACAAGAAAGATGTTCAAGTGTTGTGTCTCTTGTGACTTAAAAACAACTCTGCAGACGAATATCTCAACACCTATCTTATATGAATGTAACCCCTATATATTTTGACACATGTCGGAGCCTGACCTGACACTGAGCACGTGTGTGCCAGAATGGGCTAAAAGGCTGCATGTCCTGCACACCAGCTGCAGAGTAGCTCTGGCTGAACCCTGCCGCCTGCTAAACCTGCGCGCTTGACGTGCTGTTTGGATTGCGGGTGACTGATTGGGTTGAGATGTGGAGCCCTTCCACCACAACGAGTCTTAGCCGCCGCACTCAGGCGTCCAGCAGCTGCTCTGAGCAGCACCTAGTTGTGGCCTAATGGATGGTTTCCGTGTCGGACATGCGGAGAGGCTGACAGGCTGTATAGAAAGTTTGGGGGTGGCCGTGGTGTTGGTGTACGGAGCCCTACTTTATCACATTCTGTTGTTAAAGCAATGCTCGACCAAACCCATGTTTTGAACTTCAGCTGATATTTTCCTCATCAATTTATCCTTTGAACGTGTTTTTAATTCAATCTATAAAAAGGTTCCAAGAGCCTAAGATGATCGTTTTATCCAAATAACAGCACAAAACTGAACGTTTTCCACTGCACAATGACACATAACAGACTAAAAACCAACTTATTTGCTCGATAAGATTATCAAAACTGTTGTCTGGTTACTTTTCTGTCAATCAACAGACTCATTAATCATTGGATATTCACCCCTTGTGGCTTTGAAAGGTTTGTTGCCTCAAAATCATATAAAAACAAACCAGTTCTGCAACTTAATCCAGTTCTTTATCATCTCCCAGTATAATCCAAATACTTACTCGCCAAAATCTGGCATTAAATGTCTGCGCTTCGGCTGTGTCACTAGCCAGGTAGCCACATAGCTCTGTTCGTCGCAGCTATGCTTACGTTGGTTGAAAATCTGGGTATTTATCTATATTTCTGGAGAAATATGACAAATAATAGTATTTGTATATATGTTTAATATTTTCACCAAGATTTGGCAAAATGTACAGTTTCCATTTGTTGCTAGCATGTTTAACTTATAGCTATCTGTTGTTTACAACTATCTACAGTAAACTGAAAACCAAGCCAGCTCTGTATTTATTATAATAATCTATTATTTTGAAGAAATATGACAAATATTGTACATGTACATATGTATATACGTTTGGAACATACTGCTTTTAATCATATTGATCGCCAAGATAAGGCTAATGGCACAGCTTTCATTTGTTGCTAGCATGTTGCTGTCATGCTACAGTAAACAGCTAACCAGGCCTTCGATACATTTGAAGCTGTGTAATTAACTATATTTGGCCAAAACCATTATTCTTTGGATCATAGTGAACATGCACACACACAAAGACGTTAGACGTTTCTATGGACTTTGTGACACTTTTTTTTGTCATTAAACTGGAATTATTATAATCGCCTCATAACGGTGAGCTACAAACTTTCCAGAGACACATTTTGGTGAGTGTTTGATACTCAAAAAATAGGTTTCCAGTAGATTATTCCTTTTAAATGACCAGATGTAGGAGTGTGTGTGTGTGTGTGTGTGTGTGTGTACATGCATGCTGACACACAAGTAACTGCTCCTCACATCAGTGATTCTGTAAAGGGCATGTCGAGCTCTGCAGATTGTTTAAGTGAAGAGAGAGAGAGAGTAAGGGTGTGTGTGTGTGTGTGTGTGGGGAGAAATTAATGGTTCCCCCTGCTTATCGCTTACTGTGGTGGTGGTGGTGGTGGGGGGGGGCTGTAAAGTAGGTTGGTAAAGTAAATAAACCGTCTGCAGTGGAAAGCGAGAGAAGAACGAAAATGTAATCTCACTCCAGCTTTTAAACGTGTCTCCCCTGCGAGACCTTGAACGCCACGTTTCCCATCAGAAGGCAGATTAATCTCGAGTCACTCATGCGCGGTCACATCCCGGTCCTCTCGCAGTGCTGGGAAGGCTGTGTGGGAGTCCGGCGGCAGAGGGATGACAGGGGAAGAGGGGAGGAAGGGCTGCATCATGTCATCTGATTTGTGATGTGTGTGTGTGTGTGTGTGTGTGTGTGTGTGTGTGTGTGTGTGTGTGTGGGCTCACAAGATGTGAAAGCAACATCGCTGTCTGGGCCGACATTTCTCCTCCGCAGCTCCTCTGCATTACAAGGCTGCAGAGCTGCTGACGAGCAAGTCTGTAGAAACGAGAAGAGAAGATGTAAATGAACAAACTGACTGCTTTACACTCGTTTACAGCGATTCTAAAAAGAAGGCGTTGCAGGAAAACGACTCAGCGGAGAAACCTCCGAAGCGTGTCAGTGAAAGGTATTACACAACGAAAACAGCTGAGATGAATGTCCAAGTCTCTGCTTGTGTTGGAGACATTTCAAGGCCCTTAAATCATCAAGTGGGAGAAGATACGACACCACAAAACACCAACCTTATCCTGATGTTACATTTATGTGCCCTTGGAAGTGAGCTGCTATAACGGACGGTGTAAGGTCCAGTCATGCTGACATTTCCCCACTGAGATAAACTTCCACTCCATCAGCGTGGGTCCACAGGACAGGAAATTGTCTTCACAAACCATGAAAACAAAAGCAGACACCATGTACTTCAGTTTATTACCAACAAATGAACATGTTTGCCTTCAACGTGTGGTTAACGTTGTGTTTGGTTAGATTTAGCCACTTAAAGTACGTACTGTACTTCAACGTTGACTTGTTATTTTAACCCAAACCCATGATCTTTTCCGAAACCTAACCAAACCCAACCGTGACCGTGACCGTAGAGCTGCCGGAAAGCCTGTTTAACACGCGGCTGCAGATGGTTTGGCTTTAGGGAAATGACTTCATGACTTTTGGTTTCACACGGGACACAAACAGCAGTCTCCCATTGTGTCTTCAGCTCTCGAACTTGTTGTTTGAAGTAACAAACTGTCTGCCTGTTATTCAGTACAGAACAAGCTGTCAATAAAGGAGGTTGTGATCGCTTCAGTAACCCCGTTGGTTGTTGGATTTATGCGAGGGAACTTGGCAGGACCCGAGAGTTAATACCTGCACGTGTGAAATAACGTGTTTAATTACACTCACGACAATAATTTATAATACAGGTTCCAGGTGCAGTTCAGAGGGAGTGAACATGTATTGGCCACTGGGGGCAGCAAACACACAAACTGTGGGCCGAGGAGAGAATCACATCTCATTGTTTTAATAAAGAAAGACAGAAGACAGCAGTGAAGTGAAACACCCTGTCAGCGTGCACATTGAACCACATTGTACCTGCATTGAATTTAAACAAGAGCTGACCTGGAGCTTTTAAAAACCCAGAAACTACCCAGGTAAACATCAACTGGGTCGTCCATCTTTCACTTCAAACATCTGCCCTTGCAGCCGCAGTGACAGACTGCAGCAGAGTGCTCCTGTTCGTCTCGAACACCTGCTACATGGCACATTTCATATTTCCTGACCATATAGTCTAATGTATTTTTGCCACGGGCACCTGTGAAATTCCTCATGTGAACTTTATTTCTGACACAAAATATTTGGGAGCTACTTGACATAATGAAGGAGAGAGAGAGAGAGAGAAAACACACTCTCTCTCGTGCACGCACATGGCCTCATCAAGACACACACACATATTCTTTCTTGGAAAGCCACAAGTTTCTAATTATATCCCGGGTTTCAAATAAAAAGCGTTTACAGCCAATTCGTTTGTGTAAATGCCATTCCTGTCTGTCTGGATAGATGTAACCAGTTCTACCCCCGAGACAATAAATAGTTTATTGCTTTTATTTGTCATGGCTTTATGTTGTATTGCCAAGCCCTCAAAAGAGTAGAAAAAGGAGCATATTTTCCCACTAATGACTGTGTGTGATTTACAGAGTCTGTCTTTGACATGGGGGTGTCTGTGCTTTAAAACCGAGCATAATTAGACCTCTGGAGCTGCACTCGGCTTCATGGAGAGACTCTGCCAAGCGGGTTTTTAGGTACGATGCTGAGCAGGTTTCCCTTCCAAGCACGCAGAGGTCAATGATATCTGAAACAAACATAAAGATTGGCTGTGACACACGTTCAGAATCCGATACAAGGGGAGAAGAAAGAGCATATAGATTGGCTCAGTGGGGATTCGAAGAGCTTGTCAGGCATGAGCTGTTCCCTGCCGAGCGGAGAAAGGACGGGTTCCCCTCCCTCCTCCGTCCTCGCTGACCCCGAGCGCTCACCCAGTGATTTCAGCAGGTCACAAAGGAGTCGGAGTTCACACTTTTCTTTGACACCCCTCACCCTGTCTCACTCTTCTCCCTGTCTTACCCTCTCTGTGTGTGGATGAGGGGGGGTGAGTCCCCGTCAAGTGATTTCTAATGACACACTGCTCCCTCGTCCCCGCAACATGTATTTTAGAGTAAATGAATCAGGCGGTACACAGCCTTGTTAAGCTCAAAGTGCCGCTCTCTGCCGCAAAAGTACATGGTGCTTTCACACCGAGAGTACTGTGTGTGTGTGTGGGTGTGGGTGTGTAGTGGTGTAAAAATGAACTTTTGTTGGATTTTTATGTGTTTCCTGTTTTATTTTGAAATCCCTGGTTGTCTTCTTCCTGTGTGGTTTGGATCACCTGTGTCTCGTCTCTCACCTGTTTCTGTTCCCCTCGCTGAGTGTTCCCGTTATATGTTGGTATCTTCCTTCAGCGGTGGTTCATCCTTGCGTGTCGTGTCGTCTGGTCTCCCTGGTCTCTCTTGTCTCTCTGGCTCCTGGTCTCTCTGGTCTCTCTGGTCTCTTTGGTCTCCCTCGTCTCTCTGGCTCCAGGTCTCTCTGGTCTCCCTGGTCTCTTTGGCTCCTGGTCTCTCTGTTCTCTCTGGTCTCCCTGGTCTCTCTGGTCTCCCTGGTCTCTCTGGCTCCTGGTCTCTCTGGTTTCTCTCTCCCCCTAAAATCTAAGATATATCTAACATAAGAACCCTGACATGACTTTAAATGCTAGTCCTTTTAAGTACATAGCATATAGTATTTGTGTGTGTGTGCGCGCAGGTGGGGGTAAACAATACATCAGGTATGACTAACAGATTTCTAAACAACAGGTGGAGAAATCATTGTGTTCATTTGCTGTCAAAACAACATTATTTACAAGGTCCTTCTGCTCCATTAGACTTCATTTGTAGCCGAGGAACGACGTCGTGTGATGACGCAGACAGAAACTAGAGACGTCACCAACCTGCAGTTGATGCCTCTGCAGTGCTCTGTAATGATCACATCTGTCCAATAACAGTCAGAGAGTCAGTGTTTATGAGGCCAACAGTTAAAAGGAAACACAAACAGTTTGTAGCAGCTCATTGCTCATTCCATCCCCAAACATGATGAATCCAGTCTGCAATAAACCTGAAATTAGTTGGTTTTTTTCCCTTGAACGCTTTATTGCATTGATACATTTCATCTCTCATTAGCGGGGGTCCTGCTGATTGTCAGGACAGATTGATAACATTGATTTTTGCAGCGTGTCACAGTCACCTGACTGGCGAGGACTGGTGGAGAAAGATCAGGAGGTTTCAGCAGCCAATCACAGCTCGGCCGTGCCGTCTGTCAATCATCTTACCACAACCAATGGCTTGCTCTGCAGCTGGAGCTTGGAGCCCTGCCTCATGAGCTGTGCAGTTAAAGGGTTAAAAAAGAAATTCACTATTGTCAAATCATCTGGATAGCAACAGAAAACTGCCAAGCTGTTTTACTCCTCTGTTCAGTCCCCCGCTAAAGTCTCCAGCTGTCAACATGCATCTTAGATCATGTGGCTGAATGTATAACGTACTGCATTTATTTGTTTATCTTATCTATTTGACCTTTATCTAACCAGGAGTCCTGCTCACCACAGCTATGTTACATGAACATTTAAATGGCTGCCTGGAATTTATTTATTTCACCCTAAATTTCCACCTGAAGTCTGTGAAATGAAACAAGACCGAGACAAAATGAAGAAGAGGTTGATATAAAAAGAGGAGAAGCCTGGAAGAGAACTGAGTGTAAACCAATGGCTGCCTGAATGGCAATTTATTTATCTGACCATAACTTAAATGTAAAAAGAGGAAGGAAAGGAAGAACATCGAAAAAAGGAAAAATAGAAATAAATAAGTGAAGGTAGACTGTCTCTTAAGATGTCAATCTCTTTTTGAGAGACTCATCCTCAGGACAATTATGTTGCATGAACACTACACGCCAAAAGAAGACAAATGAGGAATTGAATGCTGCTTGCAAGAGTAGTTTCTGAAACACAGCATTAATGTATGTAACCGTACATTAAACTAGCGTGGTCTCTCGAGATCTTGCTTCCAACTTCCTGGCCATAAATGGTGACCTGACCTGACAATAATTTCCACAGCAACACTACCCCACAAAGAGAAAGAGGTAAAGTGTAGTTGCATTGTCTCATCTTAGCACAGACATGAAGGCATCTCCCAGTTTATGATGAGATGAAGCACCTCCTCCATCCCCTTCCTGTGCTGCGACCACCTGAGTATATTCTGTACATGCAGCAATGCACAGTTCTTTAAACGCATGCAGTTACTCCACGTCTTTATTTTAATACTCCCTCTCCTCTCCCGTCTGATCTCTGCCCCCCACCTCCCCCACCTCTCACCTAAGTGGCAGGTGGGACATAAAATGTTTGGGAGGTCTCGAGCTCAGGACATCAAAAGGATGCATCATGGGTGAGTCACCCTCACTGACTCCAGATCTGTGCACGAGCGGGACACGACCGGTCACGGAGGAATGTAATCAAAGTGCGTTTGATTCTGTTTCGCAGCAGGTCCAAAGGACACTGTGTGTGTGTGTGTGCGTGTGCATTCCTCTCATTCATTACATGAGTGTGCTTCATGCCTGCATGCTTTTGAATGTTTTTCGGTGAGAGACTGCCTGGACTGTCCTTTTGTAGCATTCGTCAAACCTAAAGGTTTTTTAAGTTTGAACTGGTTAGTTGTTTAACATTTATAGAGAAAGAAACTTCCAGGGGTCCGTACCCGAAATAAGAAAACATCTTTTAAAATGAAACTGACGGTAATAATTAATTGTAATATCATAGTGGCCTTTAAGGAAGAACATTTCCCACAATGTGACAAATTAACAACATGAAAATGTGAAATACAAACTTTTCATATCGGCAACAGACAGATAAATATTCGCTCCAGCTCATTCTTCAGAAAAACAAATAGATGACACTGTAGCACTCATGTAAAACCTTTGTGTGCTCCGGTGTCACTCTACTTACTCACATAGATATGTCTACGTGCAGTTCCCTGCAGGTAAAGATGAGAAACACTGAACAAGTTGTGCAGCGACGTTCGTTCAATGTACGTCGACGCCTTTTTCTTGACGTGCAAAATCTCTGAGAAATCCACATATAGTCAATAAATTCAAAATACATAATAGTTTTCTGTGTGAAAGTCATGACAAAAACAAAAATTTATATTGATTTTGACATACGCAAAAATGCCTCTGATGTATAAAGTCCAAGGTTATAAAGGTCAAAGTATCTTAAAAAGAGCTAGTTCGTATGTAACAGCTGTATGTTTGAAAGTGTTTTGTAGCGCGTAGTTGCCACATGATTACATAATACATAATATTTCAATCTGGACAGAAAGGATGCATCATATGTGAACTCAGCAAACCCCAGAAAGATCAATAATAGCTTTTTTATTCAAGCAATAAATGGGCTAAAACGTCTAAATGCACTGGATGTACATCTGAGTATGTTTTAGATCAACACAGTTTAAATGAATCGTCCCATTCCCACGATGTATATTCACAAAATAGAACTATAACTCTCCGTGCAATAGCAATATATATATTTATTGTATTTTCTATTGTTTGCATGCTAGATTTTAGATACTATTATTTCCTTTGCTGCTGTAGCGCTACAGTTTCCCCACTGAGGGACTAATAAATGTTAATCTTATCTTAGACGGGTATCGGTGGTTCCTGAGGAGTCACACCTGTCTCTGATCATCATTAAGGACTTTTTCCGTCATCATCCTTCAAGTTGTTTGTCAGTAAACAAAGACGATGCAGCTTAGAGGGAGAACTGGACGAGACGGGAGATGTACCATCAAACCTCTTGTGTTTGGAGAAGTGTTTCAAGGCAACACTTTGGGCGTCGAGGGTTCGGTCACCTTCCAGGACAAGCTGAGGACGACAGGGAGGAAGCTCTACCAAAGTGAAGGAAGGAGGCAAGAGGGGGAGGAATCTGTGCCACTGTGACACAAAACCTCCCTGCAGACAAATGCCATGAAGTGCCATGCAGAGTGGAGGAGGGCGACACATAGCTGGAGAGAGAGCGAGCGAGCAAAGGGGTTTGGACAGAGCCATTTATAAAGCATGGCCCTCTGCCTGCCTCATAAACTGTGCATTATTCTGGGAGAGCAGGAAACCAGCTGGAGTGGAAGTATAGAGCCCTTTTCTCTTTCTGTTTCTTCTCTTTCCAGCGTTCCCTTTCTCACCCACCTTTTTAATGCCTTGGGATCATTTCTCTTCTAACATGTGACTCCAGAGTATAGCCATAGCCCTGTGATTCCAGGCGAGACCAGGAAACACACACACACACACACACACACTGCGAAACATAGTCTATGTAATCTTAATATCAAACTACTAAAAACCTGACGATCTTGAAGACATGGCAGTTTCACTCTTCACTCAGACCCGGATACGTGGCTGAACAAGGATGGATGGATGATCTACAGGATCTGTATGTTTAATAATGAGTCCTAAAAACATCATTTGAAATATTTCACGGATGAAACCTTTCTGACCGCTTGGTGCTAACTTTCACAACTTGACAGTTTTCAGACAAAATAACTGAATAACGGCAGAGAGGCAGCTGACCTCTCCTCTCCTCTCCTCTGTCTTTCTTTCTTTCCATGCCGGTCTCCCTCGTCTTCCCCCAGTGCACCAGGAGGTCTATGTTTAGACAGGATAGAGTTCACGGGTAAAGCTCTGTCTCGTCTCTGCGTGGTGAATGTGTCAGTGCAGAGAGTTATAAGCCCTGCTCTCACCGCCCCCCCACCTCCTCCTTGGCAAGTGGCAGTCAGTCAGCTGATTTCTGCTGCTGAGGGGATTTGGTGTTCCACGTAGGCTATTTAAAAAAGCACCAACACCTCTCTCTCTTTCTCTTTTCCACTCTCTCACTATTTCACTATCTTGTGCACTGGCTCTCTTACAACCACATAACACACCCCTCACCCGTTCCCCTGTATCGCTCCCTGCACTCCCTTCCCCCATCCCCCTTCTTTTTCAATCTGTCTGTTTTCTTTGCTGTTTTCTGCTCCCTCCTGCCTCGACGTCTCTTGCTGCATTTATTCCCTGTACTGTATCTCTCTGTGAGTCAAGCACTTCTGTTTCACAACATCTGCTGATTGGGGGCTACAAACAATCTGTGGTGCCGGGTCGAAGGCCAGATTAATGTTTATCTTGGAACTTGGAGTTATGATCAGTTTAGGATTCATCCCCAAAATAATGTCCAGAGACATCCTCATATCTACAGGACAATGCAGGTAGTCTCTTAAGATATCTCTCTGTCCAAAAACAACTCACACGTCCGATCTGCCGCCTCTTTTCTCAATGTCTTAATCTACTTCAGGTTAAGAGAAGAATGCATTTGTGAGCCGTTGACCCTCATAACGCCACTGGAGATACCATCAGTAGAAGGAGCTGTACAGAAGCCGGGATGAGTCAAGTCGGGGTGCAATTGTGGTAAAATTGCTGCTTTTCTAGAGAATTAACGCGCGGTGATGCAGTCTGATGCAGAGAATAACGGGTGTGGGTGTTTCTGACATGCTGGTGTGTTTTTGCAGCAGTCAGCGGACAAAAAAACGCATCCTCTTCATTCATTTCAAGGAGGCGAGGGTCCCAACGTGGAGGGCTCCACCCGAAACATGCTGCATGATCGCCTGGCAACAGTTTGTAAACCTTGGTGTTGGACAAATGTTCATTTGTACAAAGTCCTGGAAGTTTGACCGCTACGTTTAAAGGTTTCACATATGATTGAATTTGAATCTTGAGTTCATTCATAACTAAATAAATAAATCCTCTGTCGATCCCTTATTGTGGAAATGAAGTAATCAAGATCAAAACACAAAACAAAGTGACAATATACATTGATTGCTGTGACAAGCTGAAGTAACAGTTCAGCTTCGAGGGTCTGGAAATGTTTGGTTTCGGTTCCTTGTGCTTGAATCTTTCTACTGTTCAACAAGGAGAAGATAATTGGCATCATGGTAACTGAGCTGCAGAATCTTGCCTCGTTGTATTAAAAGAGATCTGATGTTTGATAAGACTTCATACTCATGGATTTGTTACTCAAATCCTCCTCACATCCTGAATCGTACCACAGTAATCTCCTCGTCTGTACTTGCAGCAACAAGCCCACACCGGCGCAGCCTCAGCACTATTTTCAGTCTGACCCTCCGCCAACAACATTACATTATTTCCTCTGTTGTTGCTGCCGGAGGATCAACATTCACATCACCACAAGATGTTGCTTGTCAGGAATACGTAGTTTTAAGTCATTCCTCTGATCAGGAGAGCGTTGATGTGGCACATTATCACGCTGTGTCCTGCACAAGGTCATCAAGTTTACATGTTTTCATTCACTCCATGATCTAGAGAGACGTCAACATCCCCGACTGGAAACACTTGTCGTGTCTTCAGAGACACGTAGTTCATCTCCTGCAGCTTCTGCAACGCCCTGATCCGGATAAAGAGATCCGCTGTAAGACGCAGAAACCTAAATGATGCTGATGGGTATATTTTCTGAGATCCTAGATACTTTCCCAATGTGACATGGCACACATGCAAAGTGACAAACACACACACACAGACACAGATATGTTACACACACTGTAACACAAACCCTTTCCAACCATGCAGAACTGCAGGCTTTACATTCTGAGAGTGTCGCCAGCGCCTGGACTCCTCTGTCAGCAGCGGCTGCATTTAACCCGTTACATTTACAACGGAAACAAAAACACGGCCTTGGAACCTAATGGCAATATATAACGCAGGAGTGTGTGTGTGTGTGTGTGTGTTTGCCCTCTCTAAATGCAGGTTTATTGGTGTGTGTGTGTGTGTGTGTGTGTGTGTGTGTGTGAAATTGTAGGCAAAAGACAGAGTTTTGTGCAGATTCCTCAGAGTGAGACAGAAAGAGGAGATACCAAACAAGGACTAAGAAAGCAAGAGTGAAAATGAGTGGCGGAGGTGGAGATCAGCAACATGAACCAGCAGGATTGCCACATGTTGTGCAATACATATCGCCCTGTTATTAGTCCCCCGACGTTCAAGCATTAGGGTTAAAATACCAGATAAGCTCACTAATAGAGACTTCTTTCTATCAACAAAGGGACTTCGAACTCCGGGTTATGAGCTTTGTGTCCTTATAAGGTGCAAACTGGTCTGTGTGGAGCGGTGCAGCAGGGGTGTGGTTGGAAGCTTCATCAGCTTGTGTTTTAGCTACTGGAGGAAAAAAAAGCTTTGTGCATTTGAGTCAATTTGCACCTTTGATGACTGCACACACAAAAAAACAAAGACTTTCCTTGGACGTGAGTTTCATGATGTGCGAATGCCTCCAGTTATTTCCTGCTGCTGGTTTTATAAATCACTCAGTAATCTTGGGAAAGTCCTTCCAGCCTGAACTAAACAGGCTGAAGCTGCTTTAAAGCTGCACATGAACCTCTGCTGTTCTCCTGCTGGACTGATTTCTCTGATTTACTTTGTTGCTTCTTTCAACTTATTACTGCACTGCAACTGTATTTCATTCCTTTTCTTTTAATCGCATCATATCATTTATATTTATTCTATCTTAATTGATTTTATTCTTATTGTTTGAATGCTTTTCTTTGAATTGCCTCTGGGTTTGAAATGTGCTACATAAATAAAGCTGCACTGCCTTCTTTATACTATGTTCTTGGCTCGATTCACATAAAAATTGCAATTCTTATGTGAATCATAAGAACAAGTCTGGTTAATAACGCTGTGTACAAGTTCTCTTGTAGTTCATCTTCAGTTTGTTGTGACTGCTGATGAATCGTCCAGTACCCGCTCTCCTTTTAGTTGTTTTACTGCTGTAGATGTTTTTTGATTAGCTGGCGGCTGTTTGCTGCTGGCAGGTGGCGTGCACACTGGGTTTATCTATCTAGCTTTTATTTTTTTTGGCCCACTGCCGCAAATGTGCAGTAAATCTCAAACAATGACCGAAAAGAGGCTTAAAAAAGCTGTGTGATGATTGTCTGCAGGTCTGTTACTGTTTGTATTCACACAAATATACGAAGAAGTCTCAGGACGGAAAGCAGCTGCGTTACATTGTTGTAATTACAATTTATGTGACTCAGGTATGTTTGGTTGAGCAAGTTATGGCCTTAAAAGCCACTTCAACTCCTCTTTTCTCCACTTCCTGTCTTTACATCTTTCTTCCCACTTTCCTGCTATTTAATTCTGCTCCTCTCTTCTTATTATTTTCACCCCATGCACTCTTCTTTTCTTCTGTTTATCTCTTCTTGTTCTGTTCTTCCTCCCCTCTTCTCTTATTGTCTTCTCTCTGTTTCCATCCCCTTCTTTCCACTTTCACCCTTTTTCACTCTTTTTTTAAATGTCTTTCCCTTTTTCTTCAGCTTTCTCTCCCCCTCTTCTCTCTTCCACTTATTTTGCCTTTCTCTTCCACTATTCTTCCCATTTTCTTTCCTTCTTCCCCTTTTGTCCCTTTTTCTTTCAACTTTCTTCCCATTTTTGTCCCCTCCTACTTTTTACCTCTTCTTTCTTTCCTTTTTCTGTCCTCATAAACCATTTCTTCCACTCTCCTCCCCCTCCTTTCTTTTCTCTTCTCTTCTCTTCTCTTCTCTCTCTGTGATTTTTGGCTTTGCAAAGGAATCCAAACATTTATTGCACAGAACAATACTTTATTAGTCTCTTTAAGATGTAAAGATACAGCCCTCCCTGCCTCTGTCTCTCTTTTATTTCTCCCTCTCACTGTTTAACTCTGTGTGTGTGTGTGTCTGGCTGCCTCTATCCTCCGTCGTTCTGCTGGCCACAGCAGCTGACTGAGCTCATTGTCAGCCCGTGGAGAGTGCAGGTGCACCTCTTCTTTTTCACCTCCGACCCTCGGCCCTCGACCCCACAAAGCCCTTTGTGAACTCTATTTACTGGCGACTCCAATGAAACTGCAGTCCATTACCAACATCTCCTCTCTCCCTTTCTCTCCCCATTTTCTTCTCCTCTTAAGAAACCAATTAGCGACAATACAAGTAGGTTAGACTTTCTATTCAGAGTGGGCATTGTTGAACACAATACCAGGAAGCATTGTGAGCTAACAATTAGTGGCAATGGGGCAGTGTAGAGTGTCACTGACATTGTTGGGAGCTGCACAAGGCTGGGTTTGTTCCCAAAGAGGGAGTTGGACAGGGGTGGAGGAAGAGAGCGGAGGGGTTCCCGGGTGCTGAATTAGCCCAAACTCGGCCCATGTGTCCCGGTCACACAAGACGCTTATCAGCGGCGGGGCTCAGGATACAGGAATGTGTCCCCCAGGGGGCGTGTTTCTTTCTTTGGGCGTAGATGTTTATGTTAGTGGTAACCCTACCTGGGTGTGATTGTGTGTGCATGCATGTGTTCCTGTATTTGTGTTTGAATGCGTGTATGAGCTGAAGTGTGTGAATTTGTACGGAGGTGCATTAAGTGCATTTCTGTGTAGGTAAATTCAGTTTAGTTGTCAGGTCTACATTAATCATTTGAATTTAAAGGAACAGTCAGAAACAGAGGCTGCCCCTCTACTTCATTTAGTTTTGCTCAGTTGCTTCCTGCTAAAACAAGCAACGTCATCCAAACTTGTCCACCTGCATCTTAATCTAATTAAGATGGGAGTGTTGCTCTCCGGTCATTCACACAAAAGAAGCGTTTACCTGCAGTGCCTCACTAAGCAAACTGTTCTTACACTTCCTGTCTGTGTGATTTTAATGTGATACACTGAATATTCTGCTTGTAATACTAGTTTTATTGACTTTAATGTAATCCTGCTGTTTAGCTAGCTACACATTAAGTGTGCACTCAGTACAGTTAGCTAACTATTAAGAAGCTAACATTAGTTCGCAACTTACTGTCTGAATAAAAACGTCCGATCGTCGCACATGAAGACTGATTCTGAGCTTCGTCAGCAAACCCTGATAGCAACAACAACATGCTAACGGTGTCAATCAAACAACGAGTTGTGTGTGCTAGCATGACAGCAACCAAGTGTACAGTTACCTTAATAAACAAAAATAAATTGAAAATATCAAGAAACAGATCTGTTGACAGGGTTCCTGAAAGATATTTTTTTACAGTATATGGGGGGGGGGGGGGCAGACTGGTAGTTTCTCAGTATTGGGGGTGTCATGACTCCCCCAAAGAATGCGTGGTTACGCCCTAGTGCTCAGGGTCTTCCCCTGACCTTCTGGCCTTGAGGTGAAGACCCCAGCTCTTTAGCCCATGCTAATGCTAACAGCCACGTGAGGGGTCGGCCCCCTGAACAGATTTCACCTGGCTGGTGACTCCGTGCTGGAAGGTCACGACCACAAGGTCAGGGGTTCAGTCATCATTGTTATCCACCACCAACCCCCCACACCCCCCCTGCAGCATGACAGCATAGCAGTCAGGGAGTCTGCAGGAGGAGGGCCGGGCGGCAGCGTGAAGACGGAGCCGCAGACAGCCGACGCTGGCTGAAGACTCGCCTCTGTTCAGTGATGAGAAAAGTAAGACGACCGCGAGATTTCATCAGTCCTGTCTGAAACAATTAGCCGTTCCTGGTTAAAAAGAAAACTAGAAGAGAGATTCTCAGTAGAGCTCAGAGAGGGATGAGCTTTAATCCAGTAGCCTCGATATTGGACAAAGTCAGGAACACATCTGGTAAATATCATGGTAAACATCAGGAAACCCAACGCTCAGAGCAGCAGAACGAGGTTTGTTTGTCTTTGATTTGAATCGCGCCCAGGGCTCGTCTCACAAGGCAGGATTATTAAGCTAGCTGGAGAAATGCCCAGAGGAGCTATTTTTACTTCAGGGGAACTTTATTTCTGTATTTTGAAATCTGAGGGGATTTTGTAAATGATCCTAATAATTTAGTAATGCTAAATGTGTGATATAAGCCTCAGTTTACACTTCCTCTTTACAAGTCATGTGGGCCGACAAATAACCCAATCGGTTATTTTTGCATGGCATCTCTAAGATTTAAGTGGGGAAACCTAAACAAATGAACAGATCATGCTGCACGTAACTGCACTCTTACATTTTATTCTTCTTTCATGGTCACATCAAGAAAAACCTATTGAACGACGCTCAGAAGTCTCGACTGCAACACGACGAAGGACATTTATATTCATTTATGTAGCACTTATCAATACATGTCACCAAGTGGTTCACACAGCAAGCAGAGAACACATAAATCATTACACAGAAACACATAAAAATACAGCAACGAAAGAATAAAAGTAGTACACGAACCTCATCAACAGGTAAACAATGGCACAAACCGTTTACAGAAAAGAATCCGATGAAATCAGACAGGGCAGAGACGTATATTTCCATTATTTCAATAGTAGCCTTGATCAGTTTGTTCCTAACCTTTAATACGACCCACAGGTGTCGCACACCCCCTACAGGTGGCAGGAGATATGACTCCCAAAACAACATATCTATATCTATCTATATATATATAGATAGATATAGATAGATAGTTTGGTTAGGTTTAGGAACATTTCATGGTGTATACCTATGTTAATTGTTGATTTAAGTAATAAAATGGTTCAAGGTGAACAGCGCTCTCCTGGATACGGTCTCGCCTTTTGACCATCGAGGCGTTTAACGATCCTTTAATCTTTTAAGTTGTGTCGACTACAGAGCCATTTAGTTCCTGTTCCTCCGGGAAACTCGTCACCTGATGTTTCTCCTCGTGGGACAAACATGTGCAGAAAGAAGAGACTTATTCCAGCCGGAGAGAAGCATTAATGGAATATTAAGGTCCATGTAAAAGCATGGCGGACCACACGTTGGACCACCGATCAATCACAGCTTGCCATCTTTCATGAGTTCTGATGCATCCAGTGCGTAGATGATCATGATGATCAGACTCGGACTCGGACTGAGCTCTCTGTGCTCCTGTGGGTCGACATTGAGGACCATGTTGTGGAAACCAGGGCGACATGTTTCTCTCGGGACTCTTCGAGGCGACACCCCACATCTGTCAGGTCACATGATCACAGCATAACAGGAAGTAACTCATGTAATAACGTCTGGTGATTGTGGAGGGAGGTGGTAGGACCCTTCGTGTCCCCCCGTTACCCCGGGTTAAACCTGAGGGGTTTGACAGGAGAGATACTGGAGACACTGGTGCTCGTTTTGTATCCATCCCTGTTCTGTTTCTGTCTTCCCTTCTTTTATATCTCTAGCTTCAACCCTCTTTCCCTTTTTCAGTTAAAGCATTCATTGATTTTACTTGTTGATCTGAGTCCCCCCCAGCCCACTTTCTATGCTCTGCTCTCTTTCCTTGACAGCACACAGAAAGAAATCTGGGTCACGGCATCCAGAAAACTCACGAGGTAGAAGTGCTGCGTGTGAATACTGAAAGATGGATGACACACGTTGACTCGCTGCTTCGTTCCCACACTCTGTAAAGTTTTTTAGTGCACAGAAGAAGCCAAATAAAAGACAGGAAATACAAGACAAAAGCAGAAAGAATGAAAAGAAAAGTGAAGTGAAACGTGAACCAGAGGTACGTCAGGTCTAATAAAACACTGACATGCCCCTTGTGTAATCTTTAGCTTTGTCCATCACTTATAACATTGTGCTCACGAAAGGATGTTCCCTCAATGCACCACCAATTAGATGGCGATGGATGCTGTTTTACCCCCCCAAGTTGTCACTCATGATGTCACCCCCCCTTTATAGCATCAGATAACTTATTAAAAACAAACTGATCAGAAACACTTGAACAAACATCAGTGTGATAAGAACTTCATATCGTGACAGAAACCATCTTTGAAGCATTTTATTTGAGGTGCACTTAGATTTTTCTGTTTGGCCCACGTCCCATCCGCTAACATGGAGGGGGGCGGGGCTTATGACCTGTACTGCAGCCAGCCACCAGGTGGCGATCCAGATGTTTTGGCTTCACTTTTGGGCAATGGATACGACCTTCCATCCCAGTGAAGGTGTCATGAACCTCTACAGCTGCATTATTTATAGTCTTTTTCTTTTGTCCACAGCAAAACGTAACATATGAAGCACATCCTGCAGACACGGAGCAACGCTAGCACTGATTTAAAGTTGTGTTTGTGTCCAATATTCACTCTCTTTTAGCTCTACTTTTGCACTCCACCAACTCCTGCGTGAAATATCTGGATCTTTAGCTGCTAAATGCTCCGCTATGTCGGTAACTGTGTCTGTCTGCAGGAAGTGTACGGCGGGTTTATCAGCTGGAAACGTGACGCGGTGAGAGTGAACATGAACCAAAAACCCTGAGCTGAAAGACGCGGAAACGCTCCGCAGAGCAGCTTCAAGGCGGCAAAACGCATGTTACACGCGTCTGCCGGAGCAGCTGTTCGCACACTGAATCAGCAAAAGTGAGTCATCGCATTTAATTAGTGATGCAATGGCATGAGAGCCAACACACACACTCACACACACACACACACACATAATCCGTCCCTCATTAGGTGTATTGTGGGGATGCTGATGTAATGCAAGTTAATCTGTTGGCCTCTGGTTGGCTCGGTGGCCCAGCGGGAGCTCTTTGTGTGGGACATTACCCCGGCCCCGCCCCCTGGAGACAGGTTCATTAAGACTGACGCTGATACCCAAGTACCCAGACCTTTTGTGTGTGTGTGTGTGTGTGTGTGTGTGTGTGAAACAGTGTGTTTCAGTTATAGCAGAGACAATGCAATGAAGAGGCCGACCATAAAGGCACTGCTTTCTGTGCCGGAGAGCACGTAGACCAGAAATCTTGATTGGCGTGCAAGTGTGTGTGTGTGTGTGTGTGTGTGTGAGAGACGTGTCCGTGTATTAAGAGACATATTTCTGTGGTGCGTTCATGTTCCGCTGCTGTTGGAAGTGTCAAACGGGAAAATATGGATTTGAGGAGGGTAAAGGTTCAGTTACTGATCAGGATCTGTGATAAGTCAGTTGAGAAGCCATTAAATAACCACACAGGGATGTTGTTTTGCTAAATATCTGACAAATTAGATCCAATACTGCCAGTATCGCAGTCTGAGAGCTACTCAGATATAAAGTAGACAGGAAAACCGACATTTCTAAAAAAGGTATAGATGGTTTATCTGCTTTACGTTGGCGGGCTGACTCGGCTTATGATGAAAACTTTGCTAAATATCATGAAAGTGCAACAACACAAGCGGATGTTACTCACTAGTCCGCCAGCAGTCTGTCCTGCACACCTTTTATTTAACGACGCTCTCGCTGACTAGCTTCCTCTGGCGACGTCCTCTTCGGTGTCTTCACGTCTGAAAGCTAACACACCAACAAAAGAACAACAAAGAAAGAGAGTCTGTACGTGTGTCCGCCTGCAGGCTGCGTGCAGCCCACCACTTTAAAAATAGAGGGATTATTTGTGTGCCGGTGTGGTTTTAGTGTGTGTGAGACGGAGTGTGTGTTTGCTCCCCTGTGCAGCCAGAGCAGCAGCAGCAGCAGCGCACTTAGCACGGGCTTTAAATAGCTAACTCAAATAAAGTGAGAGGAGGCCGGGGATCAGAGGCTGAGAGGGACTCTGTGAGGGAGGCATTCCCGAGCGGAAGCCGGCCTTTGGATTTCCAAACAGCGTTCGCAGCGAGCAGTGCCAGGAATGTGATGCCGTCCAGCAGCAGCAGAAAACCGCCGCGCCACCAGGTGCTGGTGGGCCGCTTCACAGGAAGTGCAGCAGGAAGTGCGAGCAGAGGTCCAGCTGGGGGGGGGGGATAAAATGGCGGCAGGTGACTCAGCAGACGACTCTCTGTGAGGCCTCTCTGAGCAGGAGCTTCTATCGACGCCGGGGATCTGTGACTCCCCCTCCGGCTCACCGACCAGCAGCTCGTCTTCTTCACACACTGTGTTCAACTTCCATTCTTTCTCATCCTTTTTACCTTTTGACGGCCTTCTTTGTGTGCAGGCTGTGGGAAAGTTTCCCGTAATGGTGAGGTCATCCACCACCACCACCACCACCACTTCCATTAACCCCCCCCCTCCCACACACACACACACACCATCACTACGCCCCCTCCACTCCTCGTGCTGTCCCTCTTTCTCCGGGCCGGGCAGGACTGCAATGTGTCCCCACCACTCTGTCCCACTTCCAGTTCCTCAGCTCCCTCCAGAGACCGGGAACCTGAATAGAGTCTCAATCAAAGCTGCTAATCTGCTGATCTGAGCCTCTACAAGTCTCCAACCTACAGCGAGAGGCTGGAGACAGACAGACAGACAGATCAGCGGATCTACGAGGCACCTGGAGGCCTGTCAGGCACGTTTTCTCTCGGACACACTTCTGGTTGGTTGTGCATGTGTGGACCTGCTCAGCTCCATCTGAACTGTTTCCTGGCGTGAAATCGAGGAGGAAACCGGGTGTTTGTCAACTACCTTCAAGTTGTGTTTGTTCTAGTGAGCGCTCAACTCTTCTCCACTTGGATTCAGGATGCAGAGAGAAGTTTGGTGGCTGGTTACTGCCATCTATTGGCAAAACGGTAAACTACAACCGTAGATTTTAAAGGGTCAGTTATCATAAAACATGTTCTCTCACCTGTAGCGGCACTTTTTCTAGACTGCAGAACCAGATCCAACCAAAGGTACCAGCAGATACTGAACACAAACACACTGTAGTTTATTTGCACCCTAACAAATGCACTATTTTCTCCTGTTTGAGGAATGTTTGAAGCTCTTTTATAAAGAAATGAAACAATATATTTGTGATGCGTTTTGAAAGATTTACATCCTCAGAAGGAACCAATAAGCCCAAACACATGAGATTTGTTAACAGTATAATAAAATAACAGCAGTCCTATCCTTTGAAATATGAACACCCGAAACACAGGTGTGTGTGTGTGTGTGTGTGTGTGTGTGTGTGTGTGTGTGTGTGTGTGTCTGTGTGTTTAAAATGTACGTTTTCTATTTTGCTTCTGGCAGAAATCTCAGACTAATATCAGGAAACCCGGACAAGTCTTCTTTTTTAAAATGTGTTGCAGGGTGTTTTGTTTCAACACACAAAAATTACGATTTGTGTGTGTTGCATTTCGTTTTAGTCTTGAATATTTTCTAACGGGATGTAAATGAGTAGTTATGTGCCAGTAACGGCCGGAGAACACAAGAAGTGAGTGAGAAGATGCGTTTGTTTATGTGACTTGGGCGCACCAACACTTTAATAAGTCGTCAGAATCACAACTGATCAACGTTCATTCACAAAAAAGCAAAACAAGCGTACTTGGATGAGTAGGGGAAGCTGCGAACGCAGGTGCTGACATTTATCACAGTGACTGTATTGGATCTTTTTCATCAAAGGAACATATTAACATCTATGTTAGTGATACAACAAGTAAAATACCACATCATATTCTTCCCACAACAATATGTGACATGACTGTGTAGATTCTGAGGTACACAGCCTTTAATCCTGATGCACAGTATGTGTTAATATACAAAAATATATGACAAGTATATTTAGGAAGAACAAAAGACTTTTACACATCTGTAAAAAGGGATAAATACTATAAACACAACATGATAAATCCATCTTAAGTACAAGGCAACCACGTTACTGGCTTTGTTGGTTTAGTTTGAATATGTAGAAAATGGGGCTGTGGTTTGCACAAAAAGTGACGTTGAAACCTGATTTAGTTTCAGATTCAAAGTCATACATAAATATGTGTAAATGTGCAGAACATCTCATATTCTCCAGGTTCAATCAGACGTAAGTGTGTTATATATGGCAGAAGGGACCGCCAGCAACAAGGAAAGTCAGTGTAATACGGTACTTTTAGAGCAAGTTTGGAGATAAAGTAGTCAAAATGTGACGAAATCTGATTTTCATGCTAGAAAAAGTTTTTATAATTTTACACAAATGTGATTTCCAAGAATGCATCTTTAAGAAGTTCCAGCCTCCTCCTCCTCCTGATGATGATGACTTTATCTTCATACGTGGCAGTCTTGTCCTCTGGTGGCAACATCCTGCAGTGCATTCTGCTGAGACGGAGGGAAACACCAGCACCAGTTGCTGGAGTGTTTGTAGTTTTTGGCTCATGGGAGGAGAAGTTGTTGGTGTTTGGGGGGTTTGGAAGTTCCTTCTCTCTTCACTTCTTGTGGGACCCGATCATGACTTTGGAGACAAAGTTGACGATGGCGCTCGCCGGCTGCTCGGGGTCGTGCTCGGCAAACAGATGGCACATGTTTTCCGTCTCACTCTGAGACTTCCTGGCGACAAATCCAAAGATCCTGCAAGAAGCGGACCACAGACAAACAGACCAGAGCGTTTTAATCGAACACTGTAGGCTGGAAGTGTCGAATTTGGCCAATTTACAGAAATCCAAGATATTTTTCTAACTGGAACTTATTGCATCTATTTCTTTCATACTGCAACTCCTGAGATGTGTTTTAGTATGGAGTCACAAGAGTGCCAAAAACAGAATAAATCTGTAAAAGAAGAAAGTAAATGTGTAAACATGAAAGAGGAATAAATAAGTAAATAAAACAAAGTGGAACTATCAAGAGAAATAAATAAATAAAAAGAATAAAGCAAAATTAAAATGGAAAAAAATAAGGAAAAATTAAGAGAAAAAAAAGACATTATATAGAAATAAAAAATATACTAAAATAAATGAATAAATGTGAAAATAAGTTTT